>RDEW01000006.1:1113988-1239528 GCA_011109175.1 Dicyema japonicum
AGTGGTGACTTTTTGAGGACATTGTATTTATAATGTAAAACAGATTAAATAGTAATGAACAGCCCACAATAGTATAGCTCTAATCAAGTATCAAGATAACTATTATAAAATCATAAACCACCCTAAGTATTAGCCCACGTGCATGGGGAACCCCTAACAGTAACATTAATATATTAAGTAACGTGAAAATGTGTTAAATAGAATTAGTGAATTACTGATTATTTAGTTATCGAGGACATGAATTTGTCAGATGAAATTGACTTTGGTCTTTCAATTGGGAATCCAAATGCTCTAGACCACACCAATTGTGCCATAACACCCATAGCACGTGACACACCAAACAGAACTGTATAAAAGTAATTTTCAGTCATTCCAAAATGTTGTAACAAACATCCACTATGGGAGTCCACATTGGGGTATGGATTGCTCACTTTCCCAGTCTCCAACAAAATCCCGGGTACAACACGGTGCAGCTGGGCTACTAAGTCGATCAACGAGTCATTCTTAATATTCGCCTTAGCAAAATCTTGGAAAGCAGTGAATCTGGGATCTGTTTTCCTAAGGACTGCGTGGCCATATCCAGGAACCACCTAAGGATCTAATCACCCATATACCTGTCCCTTAGCAAGAGTGTTCCTTATAAACTGACTCAATTCGTTGTCAGAAACACACTCCTTATCCAGTTCAGCCCTCACTCTAAAGAGATAAGACAACACCTCCTGCAAATAAAACCACTAACTACCTGACAAGCCATTCCATGCAAGGGACCAGCCAAACCATTCATAGAAGCTCCAAAACACAGAAAAGGGTCAGACAGGGCACTCCCCACAAGATGGCATGTATGTGCACTTACATTGCCTCCCTCGTGATCACTAAATAATTAATTTAAATAAACCAGTGCAATGTGAGGTACAGTCTCAACATGTCTACGAATGACTGATTGGAGTACCCCATCATATCCGCAAAGTTGCCTGTCCAGTCTCCGTTTTTCCGTTTCTGGTCAACGGAGGAGCCATCTCTATACAGATTCCTGTAGATAATAGCTGCCACTGTGGGTGCCTTGGCGACGACGCTAATGGTGTCCTCTAATACGTACTAAACCTCATATCAGTGAAATAACCTTCCAGTATTCCGTTTTCGGAATCCCCCTCATGTAAGCTTGAGCGAATTCACTCTGTTCACTCAAGGCAGTCATTGCTGCACTGAACTGAGCCATTGGATGCACCGACGATGGCATGGCCTTCAGCATTTTTACGACAAAGTCTGGGACCTCGCATTTGTCCACTAATTCCTTAAAATAATCTTGATTTAGTAAAACCATGGAGAGGCTATCCACTTGGGACCGTGTAGGGATCTTTCCAGTAGCCAGAAGCCAAAAGATACCCTCTGGTTGTACTTGTGTTCCGTTTGCACTGGTTGGTAGAAATTTGAGGACCTCATTAATGCTATAGCCTCGAAATCTGATCCCCTCGTTCGGGTCGAGCACTGAGGTCTCACAGATTAGACCCAAAATCCCTTTCATTCCGCCATAAACCTTGGATTGTCAGTTTCAAGCCTACTTGGTCCACAGTTACCTTCCCCACTTCCGTGTTCCCGTACTCCTTCCTAAATTTGGCTACCCTTTCCTTCTCAGATTGGATGGAGATGGCCATAGTGTCTCTGAACTCCTAAGAATTATAAAATTGATGACTTCACAGACTGAAGAAAGATTCCTGACTCCAAACTGTGCACATTTCAGCTAAAACTGATCATTTAACCTCACTCTAAAAGATGGAGCAATTCTTGATACAACGAGCATAGGCATAATTCGTGCTGTTTTGATTAATTACAAATTTGTTAAGATATTTTTATATAAATATTAATAAAAATATTAATTTATTATTTTATTTGATAGTTTTCACCATAAATTAATTTTTACCTCTAAAATACGTCATCAATTAATTTTCCTCACATTATGATCCCCTATTGTTATAATATTCAATAAATTTGTCAAATAAAGCTTACTTTTCTGTTTTAATTCTTTTAGTCAATGTATTTAAGTTATATTTTATTTCTGTAATTTTTGTGTTGTATAATAGTCGTTAGGTAGTTTATTAATCAGTCATTAAGTTTTTGTGGTTATCTTTATTCTACTAACTGATAAATAAAATAATAGTAACATAACCCATAGAACACTGATAAATAAAATAATAGTAACCTACTAGTTCAGGGGTCGGCAACTGTGGCTCTTGTGTAGACGACATCATCACAGGATCAATACGTTCAGGCAGCCACGGAAAGAGTACAACGTCGCCTGAAAAGTTTACTTGTTGCTCCTGGACGAAAATCGACTGACAATTAGCCATGAGAAATCCTTATTCACACAAGAAAATGTCAAATAGAAGTGGTTTGGTATATAGTAGAGATGGAAATCCAGATTCACATAGCCAAGTTGTTGCAAATGGAACCAGAACTACCTGTGCTTTTTATGCAAGGGTCGGAAAACCAAATTGCAAATCGCACCAAAAAAACTCCAAAGAATTTGAGTCGTATAACATTTTCATTGTAAATGAGTGCATTTCAATCAAATTTTCTTTAATCTCTTTTCTATCCTCCATCTTTTCTATTTTGAAAGCGAGTGGGTTAACAATCCAGGTATCAGAATCTTTAATATATCCGATTGAGAAATAGTCAACAAATAATAGTTTCTAACATTCAGAATGACTGCTGATTTTTTTAATATTTTTATATAAAGTTGAGTTGAATTCAATAGCAATTTCCAAAATTATTGTCTTAATACGTCGAGTCGACAATAACAGTTTATTCCTGAAGGCACGTAGATTGTCAGAACCATTTATAATGCTCATCCATTTCCCTTGAATTGAAAGATTCAAATGGTTAAGATGATTAAATATGTCAGCCAATTATGCCACAAAAATTAGAGATTTGAAACAATCAAATAGTTCAGAGTTTTTTTCAAATAAAAATTGTTCGATTTCACGTCTGAGAATAAAAAATCTTGTTAAAAACAGCCATCTAGCATCAGTATGATACAAGAGAACAGTGGCGTCAGCATCATAATCAGTACACAATGCTTTGAACAATCTATGATTCAAAGTCCTTCCTCGAATAAAATTTACCATTTTGACACACGAATTCAAGACATCTTTTAACTTCATAGGCAGAGACTTAGATACGAGTGCATGTCGATGAAGGATACAGTGAGTGAATGTTACATCTGGAACATGTTTTCTTAAAAGGGCTGCAAACTCCGACCTGTTCCCCAGCATAATTGAAACATCGTCCGTGCAAATTGACTTGATAATTTCCAATGAACTATCGTGTTCATTAAAGAAAGTCTCGATTATTAGAAAAACATTTTTTGCACAGCCTTCTGTTTCGAGAGGTTTACAAAAAAGAAACTCTTCGGCAATTAATTTTTCTTGTACATAACGAACGAAGTAAATTAGTTGACTGCAATTATCAACACCGGTAGATTCATCCAACTGGATTGAAATCTTGATGCAAGAATTCTTATATCCGAAACAACTTGTTTAAGAACATCATCGGTGATACAATTAATTCGATCCCGGATATAACTATTAGATAAAAGAATCTGCTGCAGTTTTTGAGAGCGTCTGGACCCAGAACTGTTTTCACAATTTCCAATGCACACGGCTTAATAAGAGTCTCCGCAATAGTATGTTGCTTCTTTGATTTCGCAGCTTCATAGTCATGTTTTGTTCGCTCATATATATTAGTTTGTTGTGTTTGATTGCCAAATGCGACTCCAGCGTATCCAACTAAATGCATCAAACACTCGATAACTGCTCCAAATAAATAGCGTATCCTAAGTCCATGTTCATTTGATTTTATGTCAGTTACACGATTTCGTATTACCCAATTAAAAGATGAAGGATATCTTTTTCCATTTGCAGGCGTTGTATAATCTTCAAGTAATTCATCTTCGTATGTATTCTGAGTATTATATAAATCAAATTTGTTTGGTTTGATAAATTCTCTTCTTGTCTACAAAATATATTGTGAATTAACCATGTCAGCAAACTGATTAATTCCCAGTTCATAGGTAAATTTTCCTTGATTAAAAAGTAAATTGTGTTTTTCAATAATTCTTAAGTTTTCAGTGAAAATAGCCTTTCTAACTTGGAATATGATTTATCTGTAAAAAGTTAAAATAAATTTAACTATATTTTTCCATGTAATTATTCCATTGGATTTTATAATATTCGTCGACTTTAATCGAATGATTGTTTGATTCGTATTTGAAATGAATTTTAGATGAAATAAAATAATTTAAAAATAAACGTAAAACAAGGACAATTAGGCCGATCATTTTAATTAATTCTGTCTATTTTTTATTTAAATGTTTTTCAAATATTAATATATAATATATTTTACGAATATTAATATATTTATAACTATGGAGCATCCAAGGCGACAAGAGAGGAAAGTGAGTAACCATATTTTCAAATTGTAGAAAGGATTTTCCTGCTGAAAAAGTGTCTCGATGTTCGGTCAAAAGGTTTGTTGATACCAAAAGATGCAACAATTGTTCTTTTCGGAGGTTCATTGATATTAAATATTATTATTACAGCACTTATCGCCTTGCCATAATAGTTATAGCAAAGCATGTGCAATACAAGAACAATGTTATTAGTTAGCCTCTTCCATCCTCCACGGTTACACGCAGTCGATCTCAGCATGTCCAGATCGTCTCCCGTCTTTAGGCATTTCTTCATTCTTTGGAGGTCTTTGTGCAGCATGATAGGTAGGGTCATCCTTGGTCTGCCACGGAAGCATTTGCCCTCGAACATGAAATGGTCCTCCATCGCCACATTAGCCGGGGCAGCAAGATCCATGCGTAGTACGTGACCAAACAGTCTCCACCGGGCGTCAGTGATTTCCAGGCTTAGAGGCCTACTCTTGCATTTTTTGTAAATACCGGTATTCGAGATTCTGGCTGGCCACTGCATGCCAAATAATACTCTAAGCTGTTTTCTGTGGAACCCATCGAGAGCCATTGATTCCGCACCTGTACAGGCCCAAGTACCAGCATTGTATGTCAGTATCGGTTTCACAAATGCATTGTACATGCGTATCCGCAGATTGACATCTAGTCCTTTCAGCCATCCCTTTTTGAGTTTTCGCATTGCTACTCCTGCAAGTGTTTTCCTTTTGATGATGTCTTCTGTGTCCCCCAGTAGGGATCCAAGCTTATTAACATGTCGCCAACGTTCATTAAGGATGTTGTCCATTCTTTTGATTTCCGTGATTTCCGTTTTGGCCCGGTTAACGATGAGGAACCATTCCCCCAGTTTGTCCGGTGCATTTTCCAGCAGATGTGTGAGAGCTTCTGTATCCTCGGATATAAAATCCACATCATCCGCGTATACGACTTCGTTTATTTTTCCTTCATAGCAAGTTCTTAGATCCTTTAGTGCAGCTTCGAGATATATCACAAATAGTAAGGGGGAGAGGGAGTCTCCCTGAGGAGTGCCGATTGTAGTTTTGAATGGTCGGGATAGAGTTCTCCCAATTCGGACTGACAGTTCAGTACTTGAGAGAAGTACTCTGATTATCCGTAGCAATGATTGGTCCACAAATTGATGAAGGACAACCATTAGCTTGTGTCGGCTAATGGTGTCGAAAGCTCTTGACATATCGATCCCAGGATGGTCGTGGCATTTTTGTATCTTTGAGCCGTTGCACACCGCCACCTGTGGCTCCACAGAATGTCCGCTGTCGACCTTCCTTCACGAAATCCACTATGGCATGCTGATAGGTAATTTCCTGCAGGATGTTTTAAGCGGTCCAAAGCAACAGATGCAAGAACTTTTCGTAATGTGTTTAACAATATGACTGGGCGTAGGCTTTCTAGTGGTCCCTTTGGTTTGTTAGGCTTTTGTATAGGTATCAATGTCCCTTTCCCCAGTGGTAGGACAGAGTTGGATGTAAACATTCCATTTAACAATGTCGCAATGGTTTCGAATAGACGCATAGGTCCATATTTCAGCAGTTCGGGAGGGATGTTGTCTGGTCCAGCGCTCCTGTGATTCTTTAGCTTACTGCACGCACTCTGAACTTCCTTAGATGTGATAATTGTTTCCAGCATCCGCGGTTCTCCGATGAAAGGGGCCAGTTCTTGGCCGTTCGCATTGAACAGTTTTTCAAAATGGGCAGCAATCAATTCGATCTGTTCGTCTGGTTTTAAGATAAGTTTCCCCTTCCCATCCATAACATGTACTGTCGCTTTTTTCTTTCCTCGCATTAGTCGGACTGCAGCGAACATTTGTGCATTGTCCTTTAGTTGCTCCAGCTCTCTAAGATGTGATAGGAAGACATCCTTCGAGTGTTCATTATTAAGCTTCATGATTCTTCTCTTGATAATATTTCGTTCAGTTCGTAGTTTGTTTTTGATATGTATATCCGTCGTGTTTAGACTCTGTATCCATATTTCTCGTTGTTGTTTTGCCAGTAATAAGGAGTCTGGATGGCCAAGTGACATATTTCCGGTTGTCTGCCGTCTCACTCCAAGGTGGGTGTTTGCGGCAAGGCAAATAATGCTTTTGGTCTGATCCCATAGGTCTTGTATAGTCATATTAGCTGGTAATGTATATAGGTGGTTCTCTATATGTTTTTGGTAGTTTGTCACCAGCAGCGGCTGAGACCAGAGCTTCTCAGTCATATATACATGGGTATGGTAAGGTGGTAGCGTTTTGCTTAGACTCAGGTTCTTCCTGCCAATGTAGTATTTCTTCAAGGAGAACTTGCCAATAACCATTTTATGGTCACTATTTATCATCGACCCTCCATAAGAACGGGCATCATTCAGTAGGTGTTTGTCCTTGGTCCGACAAATGATGTAATCAATTTGATTATAAATATTGACACTTTTGTTTTCCGAGTTCGTTCTATGGCCAGTCCATGTGCTCCTGTGGCGAGCTGGGTGCATAAAGGCAGTGTTTCCTATGAAAAGATCATTCGCTTGACAGAAATTGGCCAGTAGTGTTCCCGGGGTGTTTCTCCACCCCCGTCCATGCCTGCCGATGAACGATTCCTCTCCACTGCGTCGCATCCCAACTTTAGCGTTAAAGTCCCCGGCAATAAATATCAACGACGAAGATTCGTATTCCGAGTACGTCCTCAATAGTTGACAGTAGAAGTCATCCAGTTCCTCAGGATTTTTCAAAAATCTGCCACTATGTGGAGCATACACGTTAATGACTGTCATGTAGCTTTTGGAAGGGCACATGTCATTCATCCTAATTTGCAGAACACTAATCCTGTCGTTGACTTTCCAAAATTGATGTATCCGTGGTACAAGATGTTCATGGACTGCGAAACCTTGTCCGTAATGTTTAGACTCACTAGGGAAGAGAATAAGTTTATAGGTTCCATAGTGTTCACAGCATCCATCAGAGACCTTCGTTTCTTGCAGACATCCGATAGAGACGCGGTACTTGTCTAAATCATCGCACAGTGTTTTCCTCATCCATGTCTTCGAGATCCCCCTGACATTAAACGAGAGTAGGTTGAGGCCATCCCATTGAATCTTGTATTTTTCAGACTGCATTAAAGAGCCACGTCACTAACTCAACCACTCAATATATTAAATATGTCATAAATAAATTGAGTCAGTTTGATAGATGTGTTGTAGTCGAATGAAAAATACGAAATCATGTTGGATTCGGCAAATGACAGGTACGGGTTTGACAAAAATAGTAGAATTCTGTAACAATCTTCGAGACAACAGACAAAGTGGAAATAGAACGATTAGAAGAATGATCAGAAGGGTGGCGGTTAGGCTTAATTAGGAATGATTGTGGATTTCTTCCAGAGCATAGATCCGTGAATAATTAATTTTTCGATTAAATCGGTTAAAGGAAAAAACTAATTAGGTACTAGATTTATAAGATGATGTACAGACAACCCCTTTTGTATTAGAGTTGGCAAAAGGTTAAGTAATTAGGGATTTTGGAATAATGAAAAGATTGATTTCTGAGCATGCGGTCTGATTAGAGCGGAAGTCCTTTGGGGTGGCTTATCTACATATAATGACCACAAAAACCTTAGAAATCGTCCTAGATACGAGATAACTGGAGAGCCATCCAGGATTTTCGTCTACGTCCAATAGGATATCCTCTATGTCGATATGGATCACTTTGTTAGAAACTTTTTTTTGCCCTTTAACCAGATCATCATGGGTGATAATAAATAGACACCAATAGTCAGTGCTAATCTCTGCATCCTCAAATTATTACATTTAAAGTTTTATTTTTTAAAATACTAAATGGATGTGATATGGGATGTTTGGTCTTGGGGGTCATGGGCATATCGTGCCCTTCTGGCTGAACGTTACGTATGATGACATCGGATCTTGAAATTATCAGAGAAGCTAAATTCTTGTCAAACAGATCCCACCCGTAAGGCGATGAGTCCTTCTAGCACGACACAGTAGTTGAAAGGGATCTTCCTACCATCTCCCTGACCAAATACTCTGGTGTAGATTACATTATGAAAACTATTCCGACGAAGAATGAAGTGATATCCGCGACAGTAGGACGTGTGATGAAAATGGAAGATGGTGGACCTACTTCTCTACCTCTCTTCTGAAACGGAACCCTGCGATGTACTATTGGAGATAGATTTGGTCGGTTAAGCAGATGTTCTCCTTTGTGTTCCTCCCTTGGGTTAATAAATTTTGACAGTTTGTGCTGGGCTTACCAAAAATAACAACAATGGGCATTATTATTAAAAAGCACTTTCACATAACTAAAGAACGTTATATCAACTAAGGTCCCGTTTGTGCCACACGTTTCGTAATTTGTTTCACGTCTCCGTCGCCCTCTGCTTTGGGCATCTGTTCGTAGATAGGTTTTCTGCAGATTTAAGTTTTCTTCCAATTCCATAGAGATTCTTGTTTAGAGCCACAGGGTGGGAAGCCGATGAGGACACCCTGTACTGCTCTTCACTATGGCATCTGCTCATGAGAAGTTTTGAAGAAATCTAAAAAGGATTTTTATAGAGTGAGGTGTTTGGTAGGTTGTCTAGGAATTTTCTTTATTATTGAAATATAATTGCTTTAATAAACTTGAAATTGTATCCGATTACTCTGCTTCATGGATGGGTTTTCTGCATTAAACTCTTCTTTATTTTTATAGTGCACAGTGCATATCTAACAAACACCGATGTACTCAAACAGGTGGAGACGGACATTTCGCTAAAAAGAAGAATCGTAAAACACATATTGGCGTTCTTTGGGCATGTTGTCTGCTCTGACTCCCTGGAAAGAACCATTATGCTGAACAATATTACTGGGAAGAGAAGACCTGGTCGACCGAGGACTCGGTGGCTATCCACAGTAAAGACGTAACGGGAATGCCTATATCAAGGCTACTCCAAATTGCGACGGATCGGGGAGAGTGGAGGAAACTTGTTCATGAGATCTCTAAGGGTCGGACACGATTTACTTAGATAACACAACATACAATAATTCTGTGAGCAGATGCATCAAAGTATTTCTGATGACATTGAAACCACTTTGGTTCGGCGAATAAAAAAATCTGTGTTTTTTGCGCTTCAAGTGGATGAAAGCTGAGTCCTTGTTTTCGTTCGATATATGAATGATGAATCCATTGTTGAAGATTTTCTTTGCTGCAAAGAGTTGCTCGGAACAACAAAGAGATATGACATCTTCAATCTTATAAATTCATATTTGAGGATACAAGTTGGATTGGAATGCATGTGTGGGTATCTTCACTGATGGTGCTCCAGCAATGACTGGGCAATTTAAAGGGTTTGTTTCTATTGCGAAAAATAAGAATCCGAACATTATTTACACGCATTGTTTTTTTCATCGCGAGGCATTGGTCGTAAAAACTATTGGGCATCAAAATGAGGCCGTTGAAGTTGCGACAGTTCTCGAAAAGTTGTGAAAATGCATTCAGTTTTGATTTTGCATACTGAAGTAGGATGGCTCTCAAAGGGAAACATGTTAATTCGTTTCTATGAACTAAGACAAGAATTGTTGGCTTTTTGTATACAAGAGAAGTTGGATGACTTTATTGAATGCCTCAATTATGAATGTTGGTGTTGCAAATTAGCATACCTCGACGATATTTTTTATGAACTCAATGTTCTCAATAGCAGCATGAAAGGAAAAAATGAAAATCTATTGAGTTACGCGGACAAAATAGCTGCTTTTCTGAAAAACTACAAATATGAAAACGACATGGAATCTTGGAAATGTTTCCTCATGTGCAAGAAAGAAATTTACAAAGAAATTGTTCCAAAAATTGTAGATCATTTGGACTATTTACATGTACGAATAATTATTTTCCATCCATATCAGTTGAACTCTATGATTGGGTGGGGAATCCTTTTGCTGAGTACGAAATTACTGGAAACGTGCTATCATTAAAAGAGGAAAAACTTGCGTTTTCAATTGACATAATGTTAAAAATGGAATATTTACAGCTTGATATTGATTCGTTTTGGCTGATTGCAAAAAAAGAATATCCTATTCTGGCAAACAAAGCTTTAAGAGTTTTGGTCCAGTTTTCAACGACTTATCTCTGTGAAAGTAGATTTTCTGCATTAACAAACATAAAACATAAAAATGCGCGAATTTACTGTATGTGAAAGAAGACCTGTGTTTATCCCTGTCAAAGACACGGCCAAATATTAAAGAGCTATGCAAGAGACATCAGCCCCAACCATCTCACTAACTAGCATTTTTTTATATTAGTAAAATACTGATAATTGTTAAAAACTAAATAAGGGTTCCGTGCTCTCAAAAAAATTGGGAACCACTAATCTAGGCTGTAGGCTTGGAGAGGAACTGCAGAGCTCTCATTTCCAGATGGATTCCAATTGGGAGGATCTTTGATTTTCAATGTAGATGATCAATAGGGGTTGATCTGAGACATCCAGTGATTGTTCTGAGCGCGGTGATACAGGAGATTTTTCAAAGAAATAAGAAGATACTAAATTTGGCTCAAATTAAATTTTAGAATATTTTAAAGTTAAATAATGAAAATGTTTTTTTAATTTTCAATAAAACATTTTTGTTTCTTTGTGGTCATTAATGAGCTATGAATTTTTCGGAATTTTAAATAACCTTAGTAACGAAGAATTAAATTTAATACACGAGGACGAGTCCTTTGCCAGTGGAATAGCTCTAAAACTACCACGGGTACAATAAAGAGTAAAATCTGATAGACTGCCGAACTAATGTCTGAATACAACAGAGTAAAGTCAGAATGCGTTCAAATAGCCTCCACAACTTTGAAAATGAAGGAGGAATACGAACGACTGAAGGAATCGATTAAAAGGGAACGTTTTGAGTTGGTCTCTCTATTGGAAGAATTCAAGCGATTGACTGTGAAAGGTGGTTTTGATGATACAAAAAGGCTCAAATGACTCAAATTCAGCGGATTCAATTGGAGTCCAACTTCAGATTGCTGCTGTCTCAGAGGAAGAAAGGACGGAAGGGCTGGTAAATGACTTTTTTGACAGAAAACTACAAATTGATGAATTCCTGCAGAAATTCCAATCTCAGAGACAATATTATTATCAGCTCTTCTTTATGGATAAAAAATTCAGAGATTCGACTAACTTTAATAAATTTTAATATTTTTGAATTAATTTTTAATTTCATTAGTCAAGGACATGTTAGGAAGATTGGTAGATAATATATAGACAATAATGTCCTCTCAAATATAACCTATGGTACCCTTCTTAAGGAATTTTGGAAATATTGGAAACCCAAAGTTTCGATTACGGACGCATACAATTTCTGGGTTCAAATTCCGTCTGGTGAAAATTGGGGGAATCAAGTTATGGGGGATTAAACATGTATTATGTTGTACCTAGCATATTCTAACAAATTTTAGGAGGCGATGGGGAGAAGCCCGATGGGATGCCATTGCTTCCATACTCCTAAGGTAAATCAATGGTTTTTGATGCCACGTGTGTGGACACTTTCTGGGGCCAGATCGCTGACGTGACACATTCACCTGGAGACGCGGCAGACTAGGTGGAGTTAGGAAAAATCAGAAAGTACAAATTACTCAAATAAAAATACCATTTCGTGCTTATTGCGATGGAGACTTCCGGGGTCGTGTGAGAGATGACGGTCGCCTTCTATCCAATATCGGAGTAAGGATCGCTTCGAGGAGAACCCTACGAAGAACATTGGTTTAGACAGAGGCTCTAAATAGTAGTGATCAGAAGGAACGCATTCCTGGCCTTTTAACTAAGGGACTTTATTGTTTACAATTCTTAAAAAGTAACTTTGTGCTATTTTGGATAAATTTAAGTATTGTTTAAAAAATAAAGAAAATAGCCTTTTATATAATTTGTCAATTTTGACACAAGTCATATGCCAGGATGCCCTTAAATACTTGCTTTCTCCCACTCTATTCCTTATGAGATTCTCCACAAGTCAAGGACTGGACATTTCATTATCTTTCCTTTGGTAGTCTATTAGTTGGAAGGATTCGTCTCCGTGATAGTGGGAGTTGGATGCACCATTGTTAACTTCCATCTCGGGCTATCCATGGGTTGCTAAAATCTTAGAAGTTGTACGTATATTTATTCTTCTATTACCCTCAGTCTTTTAGAGTTAAGGCAGGATATATCAGTAATTGAAAGGAGACCAAGATGTGTCTTGAGGTCGTCTAGAAGACAGTGACATGTAGTCTTGTAGAATCGTATGATGACCACAGATGAGGTGAACTCAATGGACACGAACTTTGCCTCCATCAATGACCTCAAGAAACTTTACAAACTAAGTCTTTTTATGGAATTAGTATAAATCGTGGATCGTTTTGATGCTTGGCTTCGTTTCGGGGATGGTTTGAAGAATTCAAAATTTACCCGGAGTTTTACATATGCTAGGGATCGTAGTTGAAGTAGCCTTTGACTGGGAGAATTTTTGATTCTTAATGTAGATGGTCAATTTGAGATGTTTTAGAGAGAATTGTTCTTAGGTTCGTTATTGATAAACAGGAACCTTGGGAAAAAGCATAATTCATAATTGTGATAAATTGCTTGTAGATAGTTAAGATCCCCTTGCTTCTGGTTAGTCGGTAAGCTTGATGGATGTGTTTAATAAGTCGGAGAAAGAGAACATAATCTTGAGTAAATCCATTAGGTAGGTGTGTAGACATAATAGATGGGCAGAGTAGCCATAAAAGACAAGTGAAATAAACATAAATCTACAATAAAGACACCACGTGACAAATCGTTAAATGAAAAACCAATGATTAGAAAATGTTAATTAAGAAAATTGAATATATTTGAGGATAGAAGAATTATTTTTTGCTCCAATAATAAATTCGTTCAAGGATATTTCTCCGTCACCGTTATCATCTAATTTTTTGAAAATGTCCTTAGCAATTTCTATGGGGGTCTTATCATCATCAGTGTCTCCTGTCAATTCATAAACCGCCTGAAATGGTAAGAACACGGATATTACAGTGACAATGGTTATCATTTCATTTTCCGTGATGAATCCGTCATTATCAATGTCGTGAAGACCGAAAGCCCACCTGAGTTTCTTATCAACGTCATCACAACGAGACATGTACATAGCAATAGTAAATTCCTTAAAGTCAATAAAACCGTCGTTGTTTTTGTCAATGTGATTAAATAAATATTTTGAAAATTTAGTTGGATCTCCATTCGGGAAGAAGACTCTATACATTGTGTTGAATCCCTCAGAAGTCAGTTTTCCACTGGGACAGTTTTCAAGGAATGCTTGGTGGAATACCTGTAATTCCTTCTTTGAAAAGGAAGTGAACTCTTCCAGTTCTCGTTTCATGGAGTAAGTTAATTTAGTATTATTATTTCCCATTAAAATTGTAATTTACTTGTTATTTTAAATCAGTATAATTAAACATGTTGTTCACAATTTGCGATTATTACATCATTCAATTAGGTTGTATTATCATTTACCTCATTTTCATAATTCACATCAACTATTATATCATCATATACCAGAGATTGTCAAGAGACAATTTCTAGTGTCCCGCCAGGCAAATACAAATTTAAATAAATGGTTTCTAGCAAATAGACATTTTACTTCCAAGCATCCCGACTATTCCAAAAATCTGTGGATTATTTTATGCATTATTTTGTTCTGATCCAATTAACCTTTTTGCAGTCTCCTCGATTGCGGACAGTTTCAATGAGGAGGATCGTGAGATCTGCATTGCCCATGAAGGACTTGCATACGTCATCGTTGGTCGGATAAATTGTTCATAAAACGTGGCAAGGCCACCAGTTTGGTCTCTAAGTGTTTTTGAGAGCACTTTTAAAATTCACATTTTCTTCAGAGCAGAAGTTACTTTGTTTTCAACATGTCGGGTGAAGGTGAGTCCCTGATCAAAGGTTACTCCAGAATCTTCGGTGTTTTGTTAATAGGAACAGCTTCGTTCTTCATAAAGACTTTTGGTTCCTCCAGAGTAGTTGGTCCGGTTCTGTGTCTCCCACAAGACCACCGCTCCGTCATTCTGAAAGCCTTCTTTTGAACGTCCTCAATTTTCTTAGTGTTCGTCTATGATAAAGAAGGTCCCCACGAAGCACACGCGTACGAGAAGCATGGTTCGATGTATTGCTTGTAAATGTTCATCAAGACTGGGTGGGTACATGTCTTTCATATTCCAGATAAACATTTTAATACATTGATCCTCTTCTCGCACTTCAGAACAATGTTTGCCACGTGTGGTGACAAACATAGGTGTGTATTCAGTGTCACGCCCAGGATCTTCTGACATTTGGTGAAGGGGATTTCAAAGTTGTCCAATTTTAACTTGACAGTCATCTTCCCCAACCTTTTGTCCGAAGTAAACATAGACGTGACCGACTTTCTGGAATTTATCGTGAGTCGATTCTTCATTACCCAGGCGTTGAGTCGGTCCAGGTTAATTTGTAATTTTTCTGTAGCATTTTGGATATCCCGATCACGCGAGGCCAAAACAATGTCGTCCGCATATGTGAGTAGAACATCGTTATTGGATTCCGGTGTCGGGAGGTCTGCCAGGTATAAATTGAATAAGGCGGGGGATAAAGGAGATCCTTGGGGGACACCGTTTGGGAGAAGACGTGAGACTGATTTCAGTCCTCCGAGGCATACACGTCCCCTTCGTCCACTTAAGAAATTTGTTATCCAAATTTTAAACTTCCCCGGGATCTCGGACTGGAAAATTTTCTTTGATAATATTTTTCTCGAAATAGAATCAAAGGCCTTGTTAATGGAACATAAGACTGTCTTCAAATGCCTTGGTTTGTTTGAAAATCCATCTCTAATGAAGTTGGTTAATTTCTGTAGGTACGTTGATGTAGAACAATCGCTCTTGAATCCGTGTTGAAAATCCTTTTCTGGTAAGAAAGCCTTGATTCTCCCAAGCACAAGCCTTTCCAGGATTTTCGATATGGAACATAACAATGACACAGGTCTAAATGATGCCGGATCTTCCTTAGGTTTTCCAGGTTTCAGTATAGGTCGGAAGTTGGCTTGCTTCCATAACAACGGTATTACATTACAATCAGAGGGTTTATGTAGAAATTAAAGAGTTGGAGTGATAGTGGGGAGCCTTTAGGGACTCCATTTGGGAAATAGCGAGATCTTGATTTGATGTTGTTGCAGAGTACTTGTGCTCGTCTTCCATTTAGGAAGTTTCCAAGCCAAAGTTTCAGGTTCGGATGGATGTTGGTTTCAAATATTTTTGTTAGGAGTTTCCTAGGGACTGAGTCGAACGCTTTTGTGATGTCCACGGATATAAGTACTGTCCTCTGATGGGGTTTGGGGGAGTTAAATCCTTTCGCAATGAATTGTGTGAGGGTTGTAAGGTGTGTTGTGGTCGAATGGTTATCCCGGAATCTGCTGGGTCGGAGGTATTGATTGAGTCTTGTATTTTTTCCAAAACAAGCCTTTCAAGGATCCTTGAGACCGGACATAGAATAGATATTGGGCGATAGAAGATGGTTGGGTTTTCGGATAGGTCTGATTAGAGACTTCTTTCATATTTCAGGGATTGTATTTGTGTTAATGGATAGGTTGAAGATATAGACTAATAGTTCCAGGGTCGGTGGCCTAGGTGCTTCAGTTCACATGTGGTTATGTTTTCTGGTCCTTTGGCCTCTGAGTTGTTGGCTTGGATATGGATCTGCGAACATCTTGACTAGTAAATAGATCCAGTTATCGGAGCGTTTCGGTTCAATCTTTTTCAGGAATACTTGTGTCTTTTGAAAACTTCTTGTAAGAGATAGACGTGTAGTATTTTATCAGAGTGTCTGGTTTTATGTAGACTTCGACTTTTCTCTCTGGGGGGATCTTTTGATGTTCTTGATCCACTTCCACACTCTCTGCATTGGGGGGTTTTTGCAGAGAACCTTCGATAGTCTCGTCCATCTATTTGCATTTTCTGCCTTTATGTTATAGTCGATCTCTCTGTTCAATTTCGTATTTTTCTGATGTTCTCTTCTGTTGGCGATTTTACCATCTTTAGATTATTTCGTTCACTGATCAGATGTTTCGTCGTTGTGTTGAAACGTTTTGATAACGTAGGTTGTCTCCCATAGGAATGTACTTCTTTTTCGCAGCGTTTTGGTGGAGTTGAACCATTTCACTAATTGTTACGGAGGGAGTGGGGAAATTTAATAGTCCAATACAATTATCGACGTATTCCTTGAATCCTTTCCAATTCGCAAGGCTGTAGTTAGTTATCGTTGGGATTGTCCTTTTATCCGTGACCTTGTTTTGACCTCCAAAAATATTGGATTGTGGTCACTCTGGTGTCATACTTCACTGACCAATCAATAAGAGGGGCTAAGGACGGTGATGACAGTGAGATGTCGATAGAAGAAGGTTTATCGTTACGTCGAGTAGGTGTTCTTGTATGAGATGCAAGATCGTTGAGTATACATAGGCTGTGTAGGTCCTCAATTATCATCTTCCCTCTTTTGTCGTAGGTTTGTCCTGTCAGCCACAGTGGGTGCTTCGCATTGAAGTCACCACAGATAATCACATCCTTCAGTGATGCGAGAGGAGTGAGTCTCAACGGTGGGAGATATGCGTTGACAATTATTATTGATAGTCTTGGGAATCGTACTTTGGTAACCAAAAGTTCAAGATTTCCATATCCTTTAAGCATAGTGTAAGCACTGTTACTTATGTCCTCAAACGGAATGCCGTTGCGGATAACTGTGAGAAGACCCCCACCAATTCTGGTTGTAGGAAAAAAAGTCAAGCGGAAAAAAAGTCAAGTTGTCTTTTTTAGTTTATATCGCATTTTTGTGATACTACTAGCATCTTTTAATTTTTAAAAATTTTTTCAATACTTGACTTTTTTTCCATTTTTGAAAATTTTTCCCTTATAAATTTTCAAAATTTAAAGTCCGTAATTTCGTTAACGGACTTGACTTTTTTCCGTTTATAAATTAAGATTTTTATTCATGATCGTTTCATTTTAAAGTAAGCGAATTTAGAATAACAAATTATTTAAATAGTTAATTTTGGCTAATGTTAATGAATTAAAATGTCCCGCCACAACTAAAACTACACGTGGTGGAAATAAATTCTAAAAATAAAACAGATTTTTTCTACTTTTAAAATTTTTAAAATGTTATAAACATATGATTTTTATTTAACGAGAATCAAGGAAAAATTTTCAAAAATGGAAAAAAAGTCAAGTATTGAAAAAAATTTTAAAAATTAAAAGATGCTAGTAGTATCACAAAAATTGCGATATAAACTAAAAAAAAGACAACTTGACTTTTTTTCCGCTTACGGACTTGATTTTTTTCCGCTTGACTTTTTTTCCATTTGACTTTTTTTCCGCTCTCCCAATTCTGTCACGGTGAATTACTGTGAATCCCGGAAATACTTTGGAAAAAGTTTAGACTCTTGAGTTAGCAACAGATCGATGTGATTTTCTTTCACAAATGTCCGAAGTTCGAGTATCTTGTTCTTGATTCCATTTATGTTGAGTTGGACTATTCTGGCTGGTCCAGGGTTTGCCTCAACGTCTCCGCAGCGGCGCAGGCCTTCCTTATTGGTCCACCCGTGAAGATAGGGGAAAGTGTGGTTCTTTTTTTCCAAATGCCACCACGTCGTCGGCAAGCCACATGACATTATCACCATCGATTTTTACTAGGGAGTTTTTAAACTTTCCAGAAAGATATGAAAAGCAGGTATTCCAACCTCCAAATATTTGGTTTTAAGTATAGAATCTGATTGGATTTCCAACAGTTCCATTTTTTAGCTTTCATCTGCACTGGAGACATTAAAAGAGAATGGTGTGTGAATAATGGAAATTGTTGTTCAAAAGACGATAAATCATTAAATATTTCTTGAAATTCCCTTAACAACGATTCTAGTCTTTCATAATGGGAAAATTCATTACAGTATGTGCATCAACAGCTCTGTGCACGTAGGAAAATAAACTAAATCTTCATTTAATAGCTGAGACTTCCATAATTTATTTTTGAAATAAAACACGTGATATCATCTGACTATCTCTCTCATCCTGAGAGGGAATAGCCACTCATTCAGGCGGCCGCTGTATGACCTTTTTGATTATCCTACAAAAATAAACTTCTCAAAAAGTTAAATCTTTGTAACGTAACTTATTAATTTAGAATTTCGAGATAACCAAAAAGAAAGACAGAAAACATCAAATAGTCAGGTGATCCCAGTTTCAGTAATCAACTGCGCCATCCAACGTCTTTGATCTCCCATCGTTCCCATTACCGTACGAAAGAGTCTTCGCTCATTCCTGTAGAGGAATCCGATTAGAGAAGATAACTTTTCAACCAATAGGTTTTCTTTTGGATAAGGAACTCTTTTTTTTGTTCATATATATTTAACTAGATACCCGTGCACGCTCCGCTTGAGGGCCTGTCGCGAGTTTCGATTATTTGACAAACGACGCTGAGTCTCTTCTGGGAACTATTCCAATAGTAATGAGCGTGCACAGGTGTCTAGTTTTGATTTAAAGTGCTTAAAAGACTTAAGTATTTTATTATTGTATTTGTAAGAAGAGTGTTTAAATAAGCAGTTTAAAAAAGTTTTGATTTTTACCCATGTGGGGTGTCTCCCATTGTCCCCCATCTCCGGGATCTCTGGGATATTGTATTAGTGCCTAGAAATGATTAAAGTTGAAAGTTTTAAAATTAGCATTGAAGGTCACGTCACTTGACATGAGTGATATTGATCGAAATTTTCTCAGTCTTCATATCTGATTCACTCACTTTTGTTTTTATTTATTCAAAACTTTTTTAAAATTAAAATCCGTCCATTTATCCGCGAGTTATCATGCCACATATAGCACTTAGTTATTTAGTTAGTGAAAGCACATCCGCGTTACCAGTAGACAGTGTTTATTGTTTCGCTTGTGTTTTTCGACTATTATTGCCGTTAGCCTTCTCCAACTCTTTCATTGTCGTGCTCGCCTCCTGATTTCGTCCAGATCGTCTGCATCCATCAATCGGCCCCAGATCACAGCATAATCCTCCGCAGGTGTCTTGGGAAAACAACTTCTTAGACATCTTCTGAATGTAGAAGATTAAGTATGGCCGAAAAAATTCTTCTACGGCGGCATTGGATGGTGTTTTTTCACCCGTCCGTAGAATATGTTCAAAAAGGCGCCAGTATGTTCAGACTTATTGGTCCACAATTAGTCAGTCTGTATAATTATTGTTTGAGATTTTCTTTTGCCAAGAATATCCAAGGAGTTTTCTTAGTTGGCCACTGAAACAAATCGAGTTGCTCCATGTCTTTCTTTGATGTTCGCCAAGTACCTGCGTTGTGCATGAAAACTGGTAGGACAAACCTATTATATAAGCGTAACCGCATATTATTAGGAATTTGAATTTTTAGTGCTATTGTGGCCAATATCTTTCGTCGTGTGATATCTTCTGAATGGGAAAGTAAAGATCCGAGATTTCGGATGTTCCTCCACTTTTCAACGCGGATCTGCGTTCTTTCAATATTGGCTATTTCAGTTTTGTCTTCATTGAGCTTTAATAAGCATATATATAGATTAGTGTAAAAATATTAGATTTTATTAAGAATTTGCGTTTAATCTTAATTCCGAAAAATTTTTTCATGTCTGCAAGCAACACTCTGACGGCCCTCGGAAAAGCAGTTATGAAGCGCTAATCTCAGAAGGTCTGCGCTCCAGTATCTTATTCTCTTTGGGGATCATGTGACACGCGTACTTAGGGAACATCAAATAGATACAAAGTCATTTACACTCAGGTTTACTAATTTGCTGGAGGTGGTTTTTCATGAGTGTTCTTTGGAGGTCAGTGAAGGTTCTTCGATGTGTCTGCGGTTAGTTAATTCGAGTAATAGGGAAGGTTGAGTAGTTTGAGTCGGTGGCCACCTAAGATATCGTAATCTCCTCATTTTAAGATGGTCACCTAACGTCTGGATCTTCGACTCCCAATGTAAGTAGTCAAATGATTTTAAACAGCCCATCATAGTTTTCAATGTTGAATTTTGATCTTCTGTAGTTTTTGTAGGATGGAGAGTAATGTGATGGAGCAGTTGTCCGTTAAATATTTCTTATTTAAATTATTCCAAATTATGTAGTCATTTCATCTAATTAGAATAAAAAATGAATCAACTAAATTCCACGTGTTTTGCATCACTACAGTTTTTTCAATACGACTGACTAATTCAACCTAGGAACCCACAAACAGACACCTAGTACGTCGGATCAATAATCCAAAGGGTCACCTTGTGAGACTGAATGGGTTCAAGAGTATTTTGATAGCCATCTTCAGAGGTCTATTCAAACTCCCTAGTTTAATGAATTGTTATCGAATTTAAATTAAGCAATTAGGGAAAATAAATTAGTATGGTTTAGAGGCTAAAAATAAGTTTTTGAGGTTATAGTTTTTGACAATGAGATAACAAATTTGTTTCAAATATCTTGCATTCGTTAATTTTGCTTTGAACGCCATTGACCTTTAAGCTGTCAGTAAAAGAGCTAAGCCATAAATCAATGACTAATCCCTCAATTTGACAGAAAACCATAATCGAATTTGATTAACTCCACATGTATTGAATTTATGTTAACGTGTAAGGTTATTTGCATTGTAATGCGCAGAATCGCAATTATACTTAATAAGTCCGGTAATGGCGGTTGGAATCATTTACGTTGTTTCATCGTCGTTACTATTTCCAACATGATTACAAAAAAGTTTATTCACGACCTCCAAAGAAAGTTACAAGCTAAACTAGAAAATGGAGTATAAAGATTGGTGACTTTTAGAAACAAAATGAGGTGATCGACGAGATTAAGACATTTGATGACGAGAGGATTATTACTAACATCGAGATCGTGAGAATTGGAGTGTTTGCTCTTTGCGAGTTGAGTTTGTTTTTACTTGACTAGACGGAATTTGAAAGGAGATTTAGCAAACGCTGAAAATTTATGTTTTAATGTTTTATTTCTTTAAAATTTAGGCTCTTCGCACGTGTTCTCCAAATGAGAAGAGTGACATATTTATTCTGCTTGGGAGAGGAAAAAAGCATAAGTTCCTAGACTCGGGTTCTCTGGAAGATGCAAGAAAATGCAAAGAATAGTATTAATTTGGCAAACTTGTAGCTACGATATGGCTCGCATATTAAGTCGGAACCCCCATGAATTTGTGAGCATCATAAACCTACTTACTCTGTATTATACGCTTGGAGAAAACTTTAATACTGCTAAGATAAAGGGATACAGTTTTCCTTGTGTGTTTATTTAGTCGACTTGTTGAAGCTTAGGGTTTCAAGTCCTCATAACAATCCGTTTTGGGTGAATAGTACCCTAGTAGTACTCCATTGTATGTTAAACAAATTCGCTCTTATGATCTCTTCGATGGAGGAGATTAGCAGATCAAAGCCTTCTCAGAGGTTTTGGTTTTCTATATTCAAAGAGAATGGAGGGAAATATGATGGCTGCTGACCGTTTAATTTTTAATAGATCTGTAGTCCTCTTATTTATTTTTAGTTCCAGGAAATCCTTGAAAATTACCTCAAACCAAATATTCACGAATTATCCCTATTTGTAGCTTTATGTTTTATTTTCAGGCTTTGACTATGGGGACTTTATGTAGAATCACTCCTTCCATTGAGGACAACCACCTGGTATTTCCTTTGCATTATTTAGAATATTACATACGAGGGAACTAACAGTTTGGAAATCCTTACGAGGCCTCGCTTTCAGTATTATTTATCACCTTATTAGTTTTATTGACCCAAATAAGATTGAGATTATCTCCAATAACTCAAATATAACCATACAGTTCGTGAATTACGAAAAAACACGAAAGTAATCTTTTATCACTACTTAGTGTTCTTCAATGGATACAAAAATACGCTGGACAGACTGTAAAGTTACGTCCCTTGACAGACTCAGTGGTCCTCCCTCCCATTGACTTCTCTCAAGTTGGGAGTGGAACTAGTTTTAATGTGACTTCGGCAACTTTTCAAAATTTCAAAGTGAGAATTGTCCCATATAGAAAATCGTTAGATTGAGCTTATTTCTTTAGTGTGGCTGATAAGCTCGTTTCCTCGATTGATGCTATAGACGAGAGTATGATTCGACATCCTGTACTCTTCAGACACCAGGAGGTTATACAACATGATTTATTCTTAATTTTTGTTGTTGACTATTTTAATGGTTTTTTTCGTTTTAATACAAGTTCTGTCTCTGAGAGATCTCATCCTCAGTGAAGAACCAATTGTTGACAGCCACATCGTGGAATGGGTTCATCAGTTGTTGGACGGTCTGGTTTACATGGTTTTTTTATTTTTTTACTTCCAGCATGATCTGAGAATCATACATGGTTTTATTTGCGGGAGAACAGTCTATGTGTCTTCTCTAAAAGTGAAGATCGAGATTTGCGATTTTTTCACAACAGCCAATCTCATTTCGGGAGAGAAAGTTGATGATCTAATAGAAATTGCACCAGAAATTATTAAACATGGCTCATGTGGAGTTTGTTTGAGGTATTGTATTATGAAAAATTTATAGAGCGACATTTGGGGTCTTGGTGCCGTCACGTGTGAGTTAATAACACGGCAACCTTTTGATTACGCCAATATTAGAACAGAATCAGGGATAGTGCCCACATCGACTTTTTGGGATTTTATTTTGAGGTAACTCACTCCCCTGTTTGATATTAGATGTTGTAGGGAAGAACCTAGTATGAGGACATCCTTAATGGATTTGAAGTTTCATCATTTTTTGATGAACTGACTCACCGTAAATTAAATAAATTCATAATTCTGTTTATTTATAGAATATTTTTAATTTTTATTAAAAAAGGGTCTAAAAGAGGTTAACTTTGTCAATTCTCTTAATTCCACTGCATCGACTGTAGGTACTCTAGATCTCTGTACATTTAGTTTCTTTATAATCATCTTAAGGTCCTTGCTAAAAACCGTAGTTAGAGTGACTCTCGGCCTTCTTCTAATGGGGTCTGTTCTCATTGTTGAAGTATTGTTCCATTACTATATTTGCAAGGCATCAATGTTCATACGCAGTACGTGCTCAAAGAGTATCCACCTCATTCAATGATTTCCATGCCTAATGGTACTCATTTGGTTCACGTCTTTCATTCGAAATTTTATTTGGCCAATCCATCTTTTGAAGCTCTGCCTCAATAGTCCCCATGTTCCCGAACTATACATCAGTACCGGTTTTGTGTTGCATTATATATTACAAAATTCGTTTTCAAGAATTTTCTCAACGTTTTCCATTTTCTTATACATTGCTGCACTATGACCCTCATGTGCATCATGTCTTCACTATCTCCAATCAAAGATCCAAATTTTTTTTCAACCATCTTCAAGATACTCAGGTTCTTTTGTAATTGTTATAAACTCTGTCTTGGTTGACGTCCCAAAACTAGTCTTTTAACTTATTGGGGATTGTGGCCGATAACCGCTCCAATTCACAGCCATTTTCACAAAAATGTCGTCAGCATAAACTATTTCCATTGGCATATGTCCTTCGCATCTTTACTTGAGAGATCTCAGAGCTGCCTCAAGGTATACAATAAAAAGGAAAAGTGACATCGAGTGGTATTCAAATGGTTGTCCTAAAAGGAGTAAATGTCTTGTTCACAACTGGACAGTACATTCAGTATCAGAATGTAGAAAGCGAATTATTCTTGTGCAGTCTTCATCAAGGAAACATCCAGTAATCTTCTGTCGACAATGTCAAAGATCCTAGACATATCAAGTAACAAGCTTTTGAATTCAATTTTGTATCGTTGACACAGGGCACAAATCAATCTATAAAACCAGACAGCATCCTTAGTAGAGCGTGAAATTAAAATCCGATCGCTTCAAAAGATAATGAGTCGAAGGTTATTATTATTATTTAAGCCAAAGAAACACCGTCTTAACCAATAACTAATATTCAGGTGATCGTCCACAGGTAAATTGCTGCTTTTATCTTTTTTGTAATTTTTGTTGTCCGTTTCAGAGATATCGAGGAATTTCGGGATTCAATAATATTGTGGAAAATACTGTTGAAGTAACGGAGTCAGACGGTCAAAACAACACTGAAATATTTAGTAAAGGTTTTTTCTTTAATTTTACAAAAGATTATTTCAAATTTATTTTTCCGAGGGTCGATGTGAATAATCCAATAAAAGAATGAATAGGAAGATGCGAGTGTATCGATCAAAATATGAATAAAACATTGGAGATATTGTATTCAATTTATACTTAAAAGGTTAGTATTCAGAAAGATTATGGGACTAATCCTTATGGACTAATTCTTGTCAACGTTCAACTTAGTGATGGTTCAGTGACGAAAGTCCATTCTAGACGGCTTAAAAATAGTTAACTATGATTAGTTTTTATATCTGAAAAATTGATTAATTTTATTTTTTGACAATGAATGATCAAGTTTCACCTAAGACTCGGTGCGATTGTTTAACCTTATAAAGATGGATTTGTTCTTTTTTATAGAAGTTTGAGTTCGAATATTACATAAAATTTTTAAGATGGACAATTTTACCGTGAGGAAGAACGAGTTAATAATTAAATAATATTTTTTGTTAGTAGACAAAAGGTTAAATTAAAGCTAAAGGCCAACCTTGAACCTGACTAGTTCAATACAAGTTCGGGCATCAGTTAAACTGTCATGTCCTCTACTATCTGCTGTGATATGACCAAACAACCATTTTGTATCATTTTATTCAAGTAGGTAAGAGCCAAATACCTGAGGGAATTCCTACAAGAAGGTCCCGATTTGTGTGGAAATAGAGCAGAAGTGTCCACCACGGTTTCGTGTACAAGCTAAATTTTCAAAAACCATTTACTTTAATGGCAACAAAGTCATTATGCATACTGTGCCCAACTAGAATTGAATTACTACAAAGAAGATTCAAATCATATTCTGAACATCTTTGAATGTCGTCCTTGTTTCCTTTAATATCTCTTCTGTGATCCCACTGAATCTAATACTAAACAAACCACGTGACTTTGTATTATAATCTATTATTTTCCCCACAGGAAGCACATAGGAATCATAAACCAACTGGAGGTTGTGGTCCACTAAGGTTAGCCTCCCTAATTCAATTCCATTTGTTGTGTAAATCATTTCACAGTCAATCCCATAAATTCCACATTTACAACTTCCTCCACGACAATCTGAGGAAGTCACATAGCCAGTTGTCTCCGCACCCTGGTACACGTGGTACTAAATGTAAAAGAAATCAAACTAATGCTGATGAACAAGGGATAGCCCATCTCAAACTGGAGTTGCAACATGAATAATTTGGATAGATACTTCTGTTGTACTTGTAAGGATGATAATGACACATGGGTGTGCGTGGCTCAGTCTTATAGTGTTCATCTATATAAAAACTGTCTCCACAGCGACGACACAAACCCATTCCATTCGCATTCTTAACTGAAATTATTAAAAAACTACCTTGTGGACAATATTTGCAGTTCATGAACATCACAGTCTCAGGATCATTTATGCGGAAAGTTGGATAACCAAATATCATTAGACGATCGAATGATAAAACGTGAATACTTAACTTGTCTCTAAGCAGTCTCCCTAAGAAATCCTAAAATAAGAAGACAGTCAATAAATTCCACATTTTTAACATCTTCGTTATTGAGATTGTAGGTGTTTCTAACAGACATGTGATTTTCGGTCGAGTCAACGCATTTCACTTTTATTATTGTGGTTTTGATAATTTTTACGTTTGACTTATCAAAATGGGCATAGACCACAGACAATTTGATTTTCGATGGAATCACAGTTTAAGAGATATTATGATATTGGTTTGGAAATATTAACTTTTGGTTACGGAAACCATCAAAATAGCAAAAAATAAACTATCATCAAATTAGAAAATAATAAAATTCAATGTTTGATTTTTATTAGTCAATTATATGAGGTTGAGGTTTATTTCAAACGATTAACAAAATAGTCAATTATAACCACAATGAAATTTACTTATTT
Organism: Dicyema japonicum; assembly: GCA_011109175.1. Taxonomy (NCBI): domain Eukaryota; kingdom Metazoa; phylum Dicyemida; class Rhombozoa; family Dicyemidae; genus Dicyema; species Dicyema japonicum. Next base: position 1,140,484 of record RDEW01000006.1, read on the forward strand.
GGCATCGAGGGTGCATTGGAAACAACCGTTGGGTGGATTTGAAAAATTTACTCATCAAAAATTTCTTCAATAATGAATACAATCACGATTGGAGATTGTAACGCAAAACATACTGAATATGGTTAAATCAAATAGGAATTGAAATTCTTTTTGGAAAAACTCATTCACATTCATCAACAGATTGGAGATATCTGATTATTATGTCAAAATGTGTGACTATGCGATTGGCCTTATTTGGAAAGTGATATAAAAAGTGATCATCTCTAACAAACTATGGGTTACCGACATGTCCTGTCTATTCATGAATTATCTTTTGGATACCAGGAATTTTGATAGCAGTGACGGCACGACGGAATGAGGCTTTGGTCATCTGAAGACCTGACTTCTTTGTCCGCTGGAGATTTATGGCTTCGTCTTAACAAATTCAATTATCTCACTTATGAACCGGATTTTGTATGTAAGATTTCTCGATATACTCCACCACGTCCTGTTCTCTGCCATTCTGATCGCTTTCAATAAGCAGTGAGGCCGAGTGCGATCGAGTTTGTCCTCAGGACGTTGGCTGCCAAGATTTCCTCTCGATATAATTTTTAGGACATTTTAAAACCGAAATAGTACAATTGGGACATCTTAGAAAAAATTAATTAATTTATTAACCCTGGATACACCGAGAAAGAAGTTAAAGTAACCAACTAATTAAGTGTATCCAGTTTCCACTTCTACAGAGTCCATCCGGAATCTAAAGGGTAAAAGACTTCCATAGTTGCAGTTGTGGAAACCCCTCCAGTGGAGTGGGGGAGAGCAAATGATCCTTTTTCATGCCGGCCTGGCACTGGGCGTCACCTAGACAGGTGGATCACATGACGCCACTCTAATGAGAAGAGAGAGGAGGAACAGACAAGCAAGCAGAAAACTTGAACCAATTAACCACGCAGCACCACATGGCGCCACGCGGATATAGGCCAATCTCAAATAATACACTTAATCCCTTAATTGTTGACCCAATTCCCATTAATGTTGACCCAATTCCATTAATGTTGACCCAATTCACACAAATGTTGACCTAATTCCCATAAATGATGTCCAAGTTATATATATAAATAATACACGAATAAATCTATATTTTAATTTCCCCTATTATGGTATCAACTAATACAGATATGAGAAGTCGCAAGGTTTTTATGAACGAAAGTCTATTTAATCAAATTAAAAGACTTTACAAAGTTAAAACAAAAAAAGAGTTGATTGAGATCACTTCGATCAGTAAAAAGAGTTTGAACAGGTGTATACAAAAGATTGAAAGCTGTGGACTCGAGGATCCTTCTTTCGGTGATCTTTACAAGACAGTAGGCCGAAAAAAGAAAGATAAAGAAATGTTGAATGTCGAAATGAGATCTATTTTTGGAAATGACAACTCGCTGACACAAGTTGGTCTTCAAGAAAAACTTTCAGTGAATCTTTCTAAGTCTCAAATTTCAAGAGATTTAAAGGAGGCCTGCATCACAAGAAAAAGACTCAAGAAAAGGTCCGAAGTTAGATTGAGTACAGAAAATTTAGCAGAAAGGGAAGTATTTTCATCAAGAATGTTAGGGTCTATAAATAGGCCGTTATTATTTTTGGATGAAACCGGGTTTAATTTGCATACATCAATTAATTATGGGTATTCCCCAATTAATACTGAAGCAGTTTTGTACCAGACTAAGTCTAAAGGGAGAAACATCTCAATGTGTTCGGTTATTTCCATAAATGGGAATGAGCATAATATGATATTCGAGGGATCTTTTAATCGGGAATCATTTTTAACTTTTCTAAATCAATGTGATGAAAAGGGGATATTTACAAATTCTCCTGTTGTTGTGATGGATAATGTTAGATTTCATCATTGTGATGAAATCAAAGACTTCTTTATTAGGAAAAGTGTTACAACAGTTTATTTACCCCCTTATTCACCTGACCTGAACCCAATTGAAAACTTTTTTTCTCGTGTGAAATCTCGTCTAAATGTAATTAGACCAAAAGCAACTGTAAGAGAGAATTGCTAACAAATATCGAATTTGTTATGAGTGGTCTCGAAACCGAGGATTTGTCCTCATATTACAACAGTTTTTGGGAAAGGGTAAATGGAATTAATAACAGATTAATTGAATAAAATACTTTTTTCCTAAATTATTTATTAGTATAATATATATAACTTGGACATATGGGAATTGGGTCATCATTTATGGGATTGAGTGTAAGAAAAAATAAGACAATTATATTTTTTCAAATTATTTTGTATTTTTGTGTTTAACTATAAACAAAATATCACAAATACTTAATCTAATTATTCTCAAAAATAACCTAATGATGAGGAGACACCCGCCACAACGGTTTGGGCGGATGCAGTGGTATCCTGGTAAATGCGGCATAGGTGATAGAGTAAGTCTGCTTTCTTTAAGCAAAATCAAGTAAATGTTCTTTTGTCTATGAAAGACCGCAGTTCAAAGATTTTGCTTTTGATTCCGTTGATGTTTAAAAATTGAAAGTTGGCGGCTGGATTAAGTTCTATATCACTGGCGAGAATTATTAGAATCACAGTCATTCGAGGCAGATTAAGAAGGGGAAAAGGCCGTCGTCCGAAGAATCCTTTGTCAACTGGGGTAGCTAACGGTCCTTTTTCGCGGTGCATTAGGTGCACCCTGAGCGCCTCCAGAACTTTCATAACTGGTAGACCACATGATGCCACGTTTTATATTACAATAAAATCTTTCTATAGTCTTAGTGCAAGATTAATCATAAGAATTTTTGTAATTTAAAATGTTTTTCTCAAAATAAATATTTATTTAAATTAAATATTTCAAATTTTGCATGTCTGCATGTATTCTTATGTTGGTTTGTCCGTCTTGATTGACTGTTGATGTAACAGTTAGCTTTATGCGGAAACATTATTTTTGGTTTTAACGCAATTTTCTTTGAATGCTGTAGTTCTTGCCAAATACAGTTAATTAGTCTTTAATTGTTCTAAATTGACTTTGTGATGGTCTAGGTTAGTGATTAGGATGTCACACTTGATTCGATTACCCCCATTGGTTGCTTGATCGAAGATTCCTCTGCTTCCTATCTCCCTTATTCCACTAGGCTTTTTAATTCTGATCCTCCTGCTTTAGATAACCTCAATTGCCAGAATAAAACGAAAATAATAATTTGCTCCATTACTGTACTGAGGGTTTCCCACAACTATTAAGACTGAATGTGTCTTCCTTTGGTTGTGGATGCGATTATGTGATATTGTGAGGTCTGGACATATTTGATTAATTGCTAACTATTAAATTGATTAATTGTTAACTATTAAATTGAGATAAAATTATTTTAAGAAAATTTTGCCCTATGTCAATCAGTCAATAATTGTTTGTACTTAGGGTCATGGGTATATCGTGCCTTCTGGCTGAACTTTACGTATGATGACATCGGATCTTAAGGTCGTGGATTCGAATCCGAAAGATAGAATTATCAGAGAAGGTCAATTCCTGTCAAACAGATCCCACCCGTGAGGCGATGAGTCCTTCTAGCACGACACAGTAGTTGAAAGGGATCTTCCTACCATCTCCCTTACCGAATACTCTGGTGAAGATTACATTATGAAAACCATTCCGACGATGAATGAAGTAATGTCCACGACAGTAGGACGTGTGATGAAAATGGAAGATAATGGACCTACTTCTCCACTTCTTTTCTGAATCGGAACCCTGCAATGTACTATTGGAGATAGATTTGGTCGGCTAAGCAGATGTTCTCCCTTGTGTTCCTCCCTTGGTTAATAAATTTTGACTGTTTGTGCTGGGCTTACCAAAATTTGTAAGCCTGGGGTTAACAATAATGGGCATGTCGTCTTCAAATCGAAGACGTTTTTATACCTGATGTCAAATATGGGAGATGTGAAATTACATCCTGGCATAAATTGCAGTACACAATGATTTGAAACGTTTCGGCTCAGGTAAGTTTTTTTTTGTTAGACCATATCTGCTTAAGTTTGTTTAGGGCGATTGGTGATAGCCTTTTTCCGTTTTTCAGTTCCTCGTCGTTTGGAATTCCAGCCGCCTGCGACAAAAATTAGTCTGCACAAACAGAGTTTAGAATATATTTAAAACAGACTCTGATCAAAATCATCAAGTTCATCTATTGAAGTTGTTACTCTTCTTGATGCTTATTTGCAAAATTGAAAGTTGGTGGCCTGGATTAAGGGGGTACGAGAAAGGAGCACCGGGAAAGAATGAGGATTTTGGCGGAACGCATCGGGATCACGTGATAGTTAGTTTTGATTTTACCGTGGTCTTGGGTGTTAAAAAATAATCTTTTTACTGGTGAGCATATACATTAATGGAAGACTTTTTATATGATTTAATATGATAGTGATTCTGTTTTGGTTGAGGTAATGACGTCCTTGTCTAGAAAGGACACTCACACAAGAAAAAGAAAAAAAAAGAAGTGAAGATCATTCCTTGGTTCTACGATTAGTTAAAATTAATTGTTCTTTACTTAAATAAAGTGTGTGTCCTGCCTATGCGGAGCTATAAAATACTATGGCTCTCGTGAAAAGGCTTTATTATTATTATTAATGACGTCCCTCATTATGTCTAATACACACCCTAGAGAACTCGTGCTAGTTACATTCAATGTGAAGGAAATTGTCACCTTAGTACAAAGGACAAACTGACGGAGGACCTTAGTCATTATGAAGTTTCTGTAGCCTGCCTTCAAGATACAAAAATAAAAAAAAGAGTTAAAGTCCTGGGAGCATACAGAGTTATACTGGTAGAACCAGAACGCAGACACTGTACAGGGATTTGCTATTCATCGCTGTTATGCCAATACGATTCACAGATGTTGGAGTGTAAGTGACAGGATCTCGGTCATTCAACTGAAGTTGGGCAAAACGTTGACTACGGTTATTAACACATAGCAATGAAGTGTCCAGATGAAGTTGAATACTTCTACACTGACCCGAGATGACCATGGACGATATTCGTGCTTCCCCCTCATTTTTCTTGACGGTGACTGGGACGCAAATTTTGGAACACGTAGTACGGACGAAAACTACATCGGAACCCATAGTAAAGGGAAGAGAAATTCTAATGGTACTGTATTCGCAGGTTTCTGCTGTGCATTTGACCTCTTTCTGTGCAATACGGCATTCAAACAAGGAACATGACAACATGAGTCAAATAGATAAAAAATCTGAATAGAGAGATAGTTCCGATTTACAATCAAATTGATTATATACGGTGTAAGCGTGATTTCAACTGCATGCTTATGGACTCGCGATCTTATGGAGGGTTCACGGCAAATTCGTCTAATTAACAATTCGTCTTGTTTTGGTTGTCAAATTACATATGAGCCCAATGTAGTAATTATAAGGATAAAGTATGTTCATTTATGACTGAACATGTTAAGAGTTCAATATTGTATTTTCTAGACTGTCCTCTTTTTGGCTCCCTTACTCACGGAAGCTGCGACCCGTAGTCGCGGAACAGGATTCCTTCAAGTCTGGAAGGAGGACAGATTTGTCTCCTACCTTATTCAACTTGCATCTAAGTGATATTCCAACCAATTCTAAGACACTTCTCATGCAGATGACCTGATTATCGCTTCTGAAGACAATGACGTTAACGAAGCAACGAAGAATTTTCAGAACCACTTGAACTCTCTTGAAGACTGGCTTGGAGCTAATCGCCTCTCCGTCAAAATCCACCACACTATTCACATTGTAATGCTTCCAACTAAATTTTCAGCCGATTTTAACAATTCATGGACAAACACTCCTTGTTACGAAATATCCCTAAATACTTGGAATCATTTCGACCATCCAATGACTTCTCAAAACATGTAAAAGAATAATGCACTAAAACCTCTCGCAATACTTTTTTGGATAAAGCAAAGAGGCCCTAGGGAATCAAACATCCTTCCAACTGGAGACCATTTGGAAATGAGAGCTCTGTAGTTCTTTTCCCAAGCCTACAACCCAGACCCTGTCACTCTCCATGCAAAATCAAAACAAAATAAAAATTATAATGACAACCAGTGACCTGTCTCTTTCCAACCACATGTTTAGTCTGTCAATCAAAGTTTGTAAGCTTCTTGGTACACAATCCATTTAAGCAAAGTCCAGACTCAATCCGAGGTAGGAACATAAGAATGAGTCGACCAAACACTGCAACTTGCGGGGAATGACAATTTTTTCAACAAGAAAAGCCTATTCTCCATGACAAAATTGGTAGGCTATTTCAAACCTATTCCCCGAAACCCTGATTGGGAGCAAACCTTGAGACCTGACAATATTGTCTTTAGCCATCTAAGGTCCTTCATAGATTTGGGATAATCAGAATCGTGGAAAAAAAACTTTCTTGGGGACAAAAATGTTATTTTTCATTAGGAAAAGGAGATATGATTTTCAAGAGGTTTAAGTTTTTCCGTAATGACCGAAACGAATCGACCTTTTTCCTCATAAACTTTTCAAACTCATAGTGGGCATATATAACTCAAATATCCTTGCACCAGGAAGCAAATAGAAAATGAAAACGCTAAACGTCTGAAAAAATTCCCTACGGAAATAAGGTTGATACTTCTGTCTGGTTTGTTGAATGCATATAAAAGAGCAATCAAGACACAGTGAAACTACTGATAAGACAGCATCAATATGGAATATTGGCCTGTTTTGTGACGGAGTTCAAGGTTGTGGCCAAATAGGAGGCAATTGATTCAATAGATGTCCCCTTCGATGAGCTTTGCTTCTATTATTTTCAGTAGATTGTTGCGGACTCCAAACGACCCTTCAAGCACGTCTGAATTTAGAATGATGTGATATTGTGCTGGCGATGATGAGAGGTAACTCCCATTGGTGCTAAATGCCTGCGATAGCCTTGTAATAATTTACTAATTTCCATAAAGAATAAAGTCAAAATAATTAATAATATTGTGTAGAATTTCCATTCCATTTAGGTTCAGTCTCTCTATCATTATTATTGGAAGTAGTAAACATTCCACTCACTATAGAATACACATAATTGGGGACATAAAACAACCAATCAATACAAATTCTACCAAATTTGTACATCCTCACAATTGCACCTTCCTATAATAAATACACAACATTACTGGTTGTGGAGAATGTACAGTAGACACATGCATTACAATAGAACAGGCCTTTATTACATCATCAAATGATCTTTCTTCTAGTTTTGTTATTTTAAGAGATATTGGATGACCCACATTAATCACAACATTACCACCAAACTCCTATCTTATTATTTAAATTAATACAGCTTCTATTAAACTGTAAGCTTGACTCAGTTTGTCCTTTCTACTAAATTCATGTCTTAGACTTCTTCCATCAGGTAGTCTGAACATCACGTTTATTATGTCCCCCTCTTAAAAACTACATTATCGCCCTCTTTTCGTGGAATAATTGTCTCCTTCTCTTTCAGTCTTTTTGTAACACGTAACTCCTTTTCTTTTCTAACTAAATCTTCTAATCTCCTCCTATATTCATCTTCTTCAGCTTTTTCTCTCTTCAATTGCTCTATTCTATACTTTTCCGCCTTCTCTTCTAATTCTTTTCTAATATTTGACTGTTCAATGCCATCCTTCCGTCTTCTCAACTCATTTTCACCTTCACTAACTCCGCTAATATTAATTAAAAAATAACCTTATTTTAGGTTGAGAAGAAACTGTTAATGTAAACCTGGTCGAGAAAAAGGTCTAATAATAAAAAAATCAGTAATACTCTAAAGATTCTAACAATAGAACGCATAAATGAGGAAGAGTCACCCACGTGATCAACTATTTGACCGACTGATACCCCATCCTTATCAACAAATTGTAAACTGGGGACCTTACAACTAGAAAGATGGTTTATAAAAGAAGGCAATGAATCCCTAATAATAAAGTGAATTGATTACATAGAGTATTTAACAATAAGTGACCTATTTGCTTCAGTAATAGTATATACTCCCTGTTGGTTAAGCATATCAATAATAGACAGTGAAAAGTCAGTGTCATCTGTAGTAATATTGTAAATATACCTGATATAAATATAATTAGTAATGAATTATTAGATTTTATATATTCTAAAGCATTTTCAATTGTTCCACAATAAAACACTCCTGACATATTAATTTTTTAATTTATTTTAATAAAATAAATTAATGATCAATTTACAAAATGAATTTAATTTTTTAATTACAGGAAAGAAATTGGGATGACATTGTCTGCTCCAAAATTTTGAAAGACCTTAAGAAAGAAGCAAATCAACATCGTCTGGCTTGTTTGGTGTCAGCTTCAAGTCGAGGGAGTGGAGCATGGCTTGGTGCAATACCTTGCCCAAACCTCGGGACCTTTTTGGACGACGATTCTTTGAGGATTGGAATCGGACAAAGGCTGGGACTAGACGTTTGCCAGGAGCACCGATGCCGATGCGGGAAAACAGTCGATGTGAAAGGATTGCACCCGTTGTCCTGCAGAAGAAGCGCCGGAAGGGGACCACGTCATGCCGCTCTGAATGATGTGATCGTCAGAGCTCTGAAGGCTTCAGGCTTCCCAGCACAGCTTGAACCAGTGGGTCTTGATCGAGGAGATGGGAAGAGACCTGACGGGATGACCCTTTTCCCCTTCACGTCTGGAAGATCTTTGGTCTGGGACGCAACTTGCATAGACACGTTCTCAAGCACGAACATTTTTAAATCGGTTCAGACACCTGGAGCAGCTGCTTCGACCGCGGAAAACTTAAAAATCAAGAAATATTCTTGCCTCGGGGATCGCTATTGATTTACTCCTGTTGCGACCGAATCATCGGGAGCCGTTGGTCCAATGACGGCTGAATTCTTGCAAGAACTCGGAGGATTGCTTGCCAGAAAGAAAAGGGATCAACGAGAAGGGTTATGGCTAAGACAAAAGATTGGAATAGCCATACTCCGAGGGAACTCGTTCGCAATCCACGCAGCAGGCTTCCTCAACTGACATTTGTTTAATTGTTAAAAAAAATTTTTATTTAAAAAAAAATTACAGGAATCATAAGAATAAAATTGATTATCATATCGCCGAGTGGCGTCATGTGATGCAACGTGGCTAATTGGTTTAAGTTTTCTGTTTGTTTTGCCTGTTCCTCCTATTTCCTTTCTAGTAGAGTGGCGTCATGTGATCCACCTTTCTCAGGTGGCGCCCAGTGACAGGCTGGCACGAAAAAGGACATTTGCTCTCCTCACTCCATTAGAGAGGGTTTCCCAACTGCAAGTAATGGACGTCTACGCTGGTTTCTGTAGGAGTGGAAACTGGCTACACTTAACTTGTTTACTTTTAACTTCTCTCTTTGTGTATCTGGGGTTAATAAATTAAAAATAAAAATTTGCGATTTTGGCCCAGTGGTACCATATTGTGCCAGGTGGCTAGTTGATTGAAGATTTCTCTTTCTTTCTGGTGGCGTCATCCACCTTACTAAAGAGACGCCTAATTTATCCACCAAAGACTTGACTGATAAATGTGAATAGCCATATTAACGAAAGGAATGACTGTAATAAACTCATATCCCCCAATATTTATAAATAGGTTAGTTTTAAAATTTTCCATGAATAACTGTGTCAAGGGAGAATTTTCTGTCGAAATAATTCATGAAAGTTATAAATCTTCAATGGTTCCGGTAACAAAAAACGAGAATTTAGAGGGAGAAGGAAACATACTTTGTATCAAAACTAATTTCATAAATTTGTAAAAACCCCAAATCGTGACAGTTAGAGAGATAATGCATATCACGTCCTTATTGATGTATGTTAAAACTCATTTGTTAGCCATAAAATGAGGGATTTTGTGGGTAATTTTGTGGTCCTCAATGAAGACATCTGCCAATGCAGCGAGATTCCACTTGAAGACTTCATAAACATGCATGAGCTTCAACGTATCACACCTCTATTGTTCGTGCTCTCCTTGACAACTGTGGTAATCTGGTCTCTTACTCTGACCATTCTTGTTTAGGGATATTTTCTTAAGCTCACTCACAGATATAGCAGTACATAGCTCCACCAAGTATGGCCAGCAATACCAGGGTATTCTGGGTAGCCTGCTACGTACCTGCAAGACTACATGTAGCATTGTGGTTAATCCTGTCGCTCGAGTCACAATTATATGTGGGTTTGATTATCATATATTAACGTTTTGACCTTTCCAGAGGTTAAACAAGGATTGCCAGTACTCTGAGGGTGATTGTTCGAATCTAAATCATGCTTACCTCTCCCAAACCTACACTACAAACCATCAATGTCATTCTCTTTGCAAAACCCTCAACAAAAGAAAAATTACACTGTTCGTCTACAATGCCATAAATGACTGATCTATGGGAGCGACGACATACGTCCTATTAAATAGGCCTTGTTCTCCTAAAAGTCAGTACTTAACTAAAAGAGAGAGACAGAAGTTAAGAGAATTTTTTAATGTGAGATGAAATAAAATTAGGATGCCTAGTGAAGGTAATTATCAATAAAATTCCTTTCGTTTATACTTTCTCTGGTAATTTTGAGGGAGAGACCTTCGACGAGCATTGATGAACCAGTTATTGATTTGCACGTGTGTTAGATTTGTTTTGTAAACCATTTCAGCCTTTTCTTGTTCAGTTGGATAAGGGTTCTGTTATAAGTGTGAAACAAACCATAGCATTCTCATATAACCATTTTCGTAATATATTTGTTGATTTGATTGATAAACATCTTTTTTCTAATTTGTCTGTAATTTCTGAATCCTAATTAAATTAATAAAATACTTTAAATGTTTCATTTTTTAATATTTGCACTAATATTTATTATTTATTAATACTTTTAATCTTTTCTATATTTGATTTTAATTCGTATTTGTAGTAATTAGAATACGTGTCTTTAAACTTATTAATATAATCATTCATCAGTTTAAACTCCAACAATTGACTCCACAGTGATTCGATCGCACACTTTATCTACCATTACATATTAATAAATACCACTTCTTCCACTTCCTTACTCCCTTCTTTTTTGTTTTTAAAGCTTTCTAACATACAAATTTGAATTTCTGAGATATCATCCATCACTAAAGTCCCCCTTGTTATTAAATTTAGTTTTTCATAAATTTTATTAATAACTTTGAATAAAAAATGACTAATTTATATATAAAACTACTTTTTAATTTCCATTTTAATTAAATCTTTAGAACTCATTACGAAATATACGTTTAAATTATATTTAAAGGTATAAATTAAACAGCAGTTAATCCTTACTTTGAATATAAGAGTACTTACATGTTCTTTAATATTCACTATAAAAGGTTGTTCAATAAATTATAATTTTTGATGCATTGCATGAGTATTTTCATAAGGTGATTGTCGATGTTGTTAATGGAAAATGTATTCCAGGGGATTGGTCATACTGGGATAACGCATCGTTTACCAAAAAGGAATATTGTGAGGCATCAAAGATTTACGACCAACTACATGCATGCCGAACTTATATAAACTGATAACAAAATGTGTCAATAAGAAACTAAGTGATTTTGTTGACACATTCCAAATAATCTCAGATATCCAACTAGGAACGAAGTGTCAGGGTGCTAATAAATCAGTGTATTAACCAAGAATTTGACAACTCTTTATATTCAGCATGGATAGACGTCCAAAAAGCGTTTGACAGCCGTGAATTCCTATTTAAAACTCAACAATGCACATTAGCCAGTCTAGTCTATCGATGATTACCTATGCCACTAACAATTTGCTTTTTATGGATGATCTAAAAATATTTGCCCAGAAAGAGGCCACGATTATTAAGATGATGCACGACATTGAATTATTTTTTGAATCAGCAGGACTCAATAAAAACATTAAGTCGGCTACTAATGTTGAATGTTTATCAAAGGAAGCAAAATATTTGGATGGAACTGAAGGCTATCGATACCTTGGAGTGTTGGAGGATAAATGGAGTAACACTCTAAAACAGGAAATTTTAGAAAAGATTGCCGATGAAGTTATAAAAAGAATTAAAGGTTTGGCAAGCACAAAGTTGAATGCAGTAAATATGTTCAAAGCAATTAACGAATCCGCACTGTCACTTTACAACTATTATATTGGACTAATCAACATTGAACCACATGAGTTTGAGGATTTTGATGTTGACGTTTGACGTATTATTTATGAGATAAAACTTCATTTAAAGCCTGCAAATAAAAAGAGGCTTTATTTATAAAGAGATAAACTTGGGAGAGGACTCACTTCAATCGTGTTCAAAAGTGGATGCATGTTGTTCCAATTCCTCCATGATTTGGAAGGAAAATCTAATGTATGTCTGAGGAAAGCTGAATTCTGCGGATTGTCAATTTAAAGAAAACACATATGCCCACGATCGCCGGGATAATTCCTCTGCAATGGATGTACGGAAACTTAAACCAAGTTCAAATTGAATAGTTATTGATGAAAATTAACAGTAAATCTCTTCATTCTATGTTATTCAAAAAAGACCCGACTGTTGACATTGCATCATCTTCGGGATGGCTACGAGGGAGACCAAAAATTTGTTCTTTGAAGAAAAAGGATCGAATTGCAATCATTGTAAATCTTCCAAACAAAGCAGTCGATCATTTGGCAACGAGATGCAATAAGGTGTTAAATAGTGATTACATACGACGTCACAATGAGGTGGTGAGATGATTCATTTAAACCTGTGTCGTAAATATGGAATCACATATTCAAAGAAACTGAAGACTCACGCAGTCCAATCAATAGTAACAACTGAGAATGTTGAGATCCGAGTCGATACAACGCAATTGACGGATGTCAAAGTACAACATAACAAGCCGGACATATTTGTTTGATAAAAGGACAAGTGAGATTACTTTAGTGGAGGTTGGAATCACTTCTCAGGAGATGCTGAAGGTGGTTGAGGTAGAAAAACTTCATAAATACGACCTCCTCGTTGGAGAGTTGTCTCAAATATACAACGCGAAAATTATTCCTATTGTTTTGACTTGGGAGGGAATTGTAAGTTCTACAAGTCATATATGGATGTTTTGGACGTGGATATAATTCCGAGATTAAATCTATTGTGTTAAACAAAACTCTTGAAAGAATGTTAGTGGAGCAGCGAAATGGGATGAACTTTCAAGAGAGTGATGTCATTCATTTCCTACAACGAAAGTCTCTACAACAATTTGAGGATGACGGAATCGTGCCCATAGAACAACAATGCTGGAGTGAAGATCATATTGGTGATGGTGACCAAGAGATTGCAGTTAAGGAATGGCTCAAACGAAAGAAATTAAATTAATACAGCCAATCAATTTTAAATATTTAATTCTGACTTTTGGTTTTTGTTTAATTGTAAATTAAACAGCAATTAATCCTTACTTTGAATATGAGTACTTACATGTTCTTTAATATTCATTATAAAAGGTTGTTCAATAAATTATAATTTATTTTCCCATACTTTTAAATTAGTTTATACTTTCACAATATTCATCAGTCTCATTGCCGAACAGGATTGTCTATAAAGGACTTCTGCTTCCTTGGTTCCTCTTCGAATATTTAATACTACTGGTCTTTGCTTAAAAATAAAGTGTGTATCCTGTCTGGGATGAGCGATATGACTCTTCTTAAAGAACAGTATTATTATGAGTCGTGTAGAAGATCAGTTTTTCGGTGAAGTATTCAATAGCGTCAAACCTAGAGTATCAGCGGAATGTACAACTGTGAGATTAGAACAAAACTTATAAAGAGGGTAGTTTTAAATCCATTTTCATAGTTTTCACAGTCCATTTTAAAAAAGAATTAATTTTATTTAACCAGAAATACACCGTCAGAGACAACGAAAAAATTTAGGTTATCCTGGCCTCCCTCAGCAATCTTCGCATGCTCTGAATTGAAGGAAGTGCCGTCCAGGGGAACTCCTCTGGATAATTGTTAACTAATGGTCCTTTTTGGATTTAATTTAAGATTATATCTGGCGCAACCAGAGATGGTGAACCAATGAATTACGCTAACAATTCAAGCTTCCTAGAGACAAAAGAGAAGAGGAAAAACAAATACAAAATCTTCAATTCACGTAGCCACATAGCACCGCACTAACTTTGTCGCAACGTAACATAGTTGCCAATAACTTTATAAAAATTGTAAGATTATTAAGTGTTGGCTTTAAAAACTATTAATGTGATAATAATGGAACAATAATAGTCAATTAACGCTCTTTGAAGCTGCCCCACTTACACTTTCAGGCTGTTCGAGTAAATAATTTGGGGAGTCATGGGTTGAGTTTTTTTTCAATTTGTTCATTCATATTTTCAAGCAACCTCAATAGCCTTCGTAAATCATTCCAACATCAATATTAGTTTCCTACAAACCCATTTTTATGTCGATAGGGGTTACTCTTAGCCTCTTACTCATCGTTGTTTGGAATTCCCACTTTATCTTTTTTTGGCGATTGTTAGGATGTGATTCCCACTTCTATTGGAGTTATTGTATTCTTCATATTATCAAACACAACTATGTCGGGTTTATTATTTTGTACCTTTGTGTCCAAGGCTATTGTTGCATCCACTCGAATTTTCATTTTTTTATGTTTTGGTTGTCAAATTTGGAAGGTTTTATGAGCCCAATGTAGTAATTATAAGGATAAAGTATGTTCATTTATGACTGAACATGTTAAGAGTTCAATATTGTATTTTCTAGACTGTCCTCTTTTTAACCCCATCAAATATTTACTTAAACACTTTGTTTTTCAATACGATGCTTGTTTATCCTCTAACACATCAAGGAATCTACATCCATATTCCGTCAAGAAAATTACCTTCAGATCCCAAGGTGAGCACATTCGTAGCAGATTTGACTTTTTGTTCAAGTCAAAAAAGAAAAAGAATTAATCTCCTACATCATAATCGTTGTGTTTGCTTCTCGAAGGAATAATTTTAGATCGTCCATAACAGGAGGTGGTTGGTTAAATAACTATGAGATCTTTGGTCGTGGTTGTCAATAACCACTTTGAGGTATTTCGTATCCTGCTATGAAGGTCTATTACAAGCACGAAAATCTGCGGTGACAGAGTCATGATGCAGTATCCTTCTCTTTACCTTGATTTCCCCAATTTCTTTGTGATTAAAATTCAGTAAAGGAGTCTAGAGTTATTGAGTACTAAAATTATTCCAGTCAGTCTATCCAAGCAGTGGCCAAATTATTCACGTTCTGCTGGTTGATGCATTGGTTTAATAGTGCCTGCTCCTTAGCCTCTTGGTACATTCTTCTTGTTCCCAATTGATTGTCACTGATGGTATGCCTCAATATACTCTGATAATTTTCTGTTCAAACACTTTGTAACCAACTTGTATAAACTACACGTAATTGGTCTTAAGTCCTTTGGGAAATACGTCTTTCTTTGGGATGAGATGTGTAATTCCAGCGTAGAACCACTCATCTGGAATATACTTTCTGTCATTAACTTGGAGACCTCTTCACAGAGGTGGTCATGAATTTATGTGAATTTTTGAGGAAGAAGTTATACACCCAATCACATCTACTAATTCTTCAGTTCGGGAGCTGTTTAATTAGGGTACTTTCTTTACTAAAGTCTACAAATGTATTTTCTTCCCGATCACTTTTTTTTCATCAAAAATTTGTTCACATTTTCGCCTATTTTTTCCATAATAAAAGACACTCGCTTTTGTTGAACAAAAATTGAGCATTCATTTGCTCCTTGTTTAAGCCACGATAACAATATCTTCGATTGAGTTCAAAACACCAATTATGTTTTTTGAATTCCTTTCTAGATTCATGGATTCGAAGTCTTTTCTCACAATCTTTATGCCATCCTGAATACAAGCACTGATTCTCCAGAATTCACCTTTATTTGACTTTCAATATCCACATTAGCAAAGCATATCCCTCGTTTCATCATATCTTTCGTTCCTTCTCTTTTCGGTAAGCTCTGTTATTTGTTCAAACTGCCTCTTCAATTTTGTAAGTTTGGCTTTCATATTGTTTGACCTGATTATCGCCTCTAAAGACAGTGACGTTAAGAATCAACGAAGGATGTCCAGAACCACTTGAACTCTCTTGAAGGGTGGCTTAGATTAAATCATTTTCTCCTCCATTTAAATCCACCGTCACTGTATTCACATTGTAACAACGCCAACTAAATTATCATCCAATTTGAACATTCATGGACAATCACTTCCAATTAAAAGCATCCCAAAAATACTTGGAGTCATTTTCGACAAACTACTGACTTTTTCGAAACATGTGGGGGAACAATATAGAAAGGTCGAAAGGTCTTTCCATCATAACAATTAATTCTAACCACAATTAACTATAACTAATTCTATTGACAAAAAATATCCAAAACAACTCGCTCGGAAGAATTACTGGATGTCTCAAATCACCCCCTATTGATCACTGGGAATCAAAAATCTCTTACGATAAGATAGCATAGTGGTTAATCCATTCGTTCGAGTCACAATTATCTGTGGGTTTTATTATCACACATTAACGTTTTGACCTTCCCAGAGGTTAAACAAGGATTGCCAGTACCCTGAGGGTAGTTGTTCAAATCTAAATCATCCTTACATGTAATATCCTAGACCATAATTTCTCAGCTTTTTAACGTCAGGTCCAAATCGATAATTTACCCGTCCCTTCTGGGCTGCAAAAAAATAATTCAAAAAGTTAATTAATTTGTCATAACACGGAATAAAGGAGGCACACGTAGATCGCAACAACTGACTTAGGTGACTATCAGTCAATTTATGTGATATTTATTCTTTATGTGAATTATTTTACTGAATATTGATTCACATAAATATGTCATTCAAACATTGAATCGTGTTTATAAGCAATAAACAAAATTCAGGTGATCCCGGCCTCCCTCAACAGTCTTCATATCTTTTCTCGGTGTTCCGACTGCGTTCCTGTGCATTTCCGATATGGACGGGGTCCGCATACTTGAGTCCTTCGCAGGAGCACTGTTCCAGTCGTTTCTATCATATTTTCAAGGTTTCTGGGCAGGATTTCCACACGGGAAGATTTCCTTAATAGGTTTGCTGCCTTCACTTGAATGTTGCAGATCTTGTCCAAATTCGTTGCAACAAAGTTAGATCACCAGACATTAAATGCATATCTTATTGTAGACTAGATGAACTGTTTGTATATGACATCCAGTCCTCTTTTTGTCTCAGGTTTCCAAGAACGCCTTCAGGAAGTTGATTTTCCTTGTACAAGTCAGTAACATATTTTCGACATGGTCTGTTAAGGTTATGAAGGTGTCAAAGGTAACTCCTAGGATTTTCTAGAATTTGTTTGCGGGATATTCTTCCCATCCAGTGTGACATCAATTGATACTTTCCCTAGTTTTCTGTTCGAATAGGGTCAACATCTAGGAAGGAATGTCGTGTGAGTATCATAATCATCCTTTCTAAGATTTTTGTCTGGACGCACAAGAGCGACAAAGGCTTGTAAGAAGCCGGGACCTCCCTTGGTTTCCAAGACTTCAGAATTGGATGAATATTCGAAAGTTTTCATATAGCTGGAATACAGTAAAGTTGATTGAGTAGTTGAAGATGTATGTTAGTGCTGATACGCCCAATGTGCCCATCTTTTTCAACAGAATAACTGGGATCCCGTTCGGTCCACAGGAATATGTGTTCTTTGTTCGATAGATCTCCAAAGCGACATCTCCCGGTAGAAATACATTGTTGGAAGCTTCCTTTTTGGTTTCGGTTTTTTGTGTGGAGGAATATTCATCCTTTTGGAAAGGTTTGTGGCTTATTCTCACACAATGTTTGATAAATTTATTCAGATCCATCTCCTGTTCACGGTCTCCCTCTATTTTATTTTCGGCGTTTTTGACATTTTGCAGCATCCTACAAATGTTGGTAAGTTAACTATTTTTTCATAGCATTAGAAATTCGGCCCAGTTTTGTTTGTTGGAGAAGTTTTGACTTTTCCATGTTCAGTGCACTGATTCTGTTAGTATCATATTTTGTTAGGTGCTTTTTACGTTTGAGACAATTTCTATTTTTTATTAGTTTGATTATGCTAGCAACATACTTCTTGGTGAGTTTTAAGATTCCTTTTCTGACAATTGCTCTATCAATTGAAATTATTCGGATGGAAATTCAATAAGGACGAATCCACGTATCTTCTGAATCCTCTCCAGTCAGCATTAATATAGTCATAAAAATGACGTGTTTTGACCGCGTCATTGGTGTACAATTGATCTTAGTCAGAATGGGATTATGGTCGTTTCGTAGATCACAGTGTACCCATCAGCATATAAGCGGAGCAAGCCATGGTGAACATGATGTAATATCGGGCGATGTAAGCGAATCTTTGCTATTATACGGGGTTCGAGTATTCCTATTTGGGTCGTTCATAATGGACAGATTTTCTAATTGGGGAATAATATTAAACCCCATTGTGTCTGGAGGTTGTTTCTCATTCCACGAAGGGTGCTTGGCATCAAAATCCCGAACACCAACAAGTTTTCCATCATATCTAGGGCAGACAAATCCATAGAAAACCCATTGCACAGGAACCTGGAGGGGGAACATAGACGTTGGCGATAATAATAGCTCCGAGAGAGGTCTGTACCGAAATCCTAATAACTTCTGTGTTTGCGTCTTCTATCAGATTCCTGAATATGGAGAAGTGTTTATCGAACATAATGCCTTTCCTGACAAGGTCAATAGTCCCCCAATACATTGAAACCGATAAATTTAGGAGTAGTGGAATTCCCAGAAAGTTTAATCTCTTGTAAATGGCAGATATCAATTTTATTCCTCTCCAAATACAATCTCAGTTCGGATGCCTTGCCTCTGACTCCGTTAATGTTCAGGCTAAGTATCTTTAAAAACTTTGGTCCCGGATTCATTTCAACATCTCCTAACATGACGAGTCTCCACCGAAAAAGTGCACGGATGTGTAGGAAGTGCCGTCCAGGAAAACTCTCTGGATGGTTGTATCCAAAAAGGACTTTTTGGATACAATTTTGACTTGTATCTGAATAATCGATAAATATTAATAATTATAATCAATAAATTAATCAATACTAAATGTTGTTAATTTGTTATACTAAGTTCGATAAAACGATAGTTTTCCCTTGTTAATTTGTTATTCCCAGTGTTGCTCAAGGAGGCTGGGATCACCTGACGGCCCCACTCTCTTTTGTTTTGTTGGTGATTCTTGGTTCTATATATTAATATTATTATTAAGGCACTTTCACGAAAGCCATAATGTTTATAGCCCCATGTGCAACACTCATAGAAACAATATTTATAGTTAATCTCTTTTATCTACCTCTGTCAAATGCTAGTGATCTCAATTCGTCCAGATCGTCCTTTGTCTTTAGATTTTTTCTCACACGATTTAGATCTTTGTTTAAGGCAGTCGGAAGTGTCGATCTAGGTCGTCCTCGGAAGGGTTTGCCGCAACTGTCAAAGTAATCTTCCATCGCTTTGTTAGCGGGTGCGTCTGGGTTCATTCTTAGTACATGCCGAAATAGCCTCCACCGGGAATCTATCACATCCTTGCTGATGTATGAACACACACTTGTTATAAATACCAGTGGTTGATATTCTACGTGGCCACTCCATTCCGAGTAAGCTTCTTAGTTGCCTTCTATGGAACGAATCCAGTTTCAATAGTTTGTTGAAGGAACTTTCCCATGTCCCAGCGTTGTACAGTAGGATCTGTTTCACAAACGCGTTGTAAAGCCTGCATGTAATGTTCAATTCCAAGTCCTTTGGCTCTTAAACCATCCTTTCCTCAGTTTAGCAATTTGCCGCATTTGCCCAGTTGTTTTCCTCCTTAGTGGCATCTTCAGCGTCTCATAGTAGAGAAGCCGAGCTAATTAGTACATCTTCATCTTTCATGAGTAATATCGTCTTCTCTTGATTTCAGTAATTTCAGTTTTGTTTTACATTTATGCTGAGAAAACCATCTAGATCGTCCTCAAGCTCAAACCAAGTTTTAAGAGGTTTAGGATTAGATTGAATGTTCTTTATTGAGAGGTAGGATTTAGATTGAATGTTTTCCACAAGAAAGTATTGCACATTATGAGATTTTGGCTTTATCCTTGTCTAAAATATCTTCAAAGGTAAGTTTATCACATGTCTAAACTTAATGATTTTGGTAATTCTGGCAAAGTAGGGAAATCCATGACATACAGATCTATAGGGTTATTATATATTCTACAGGGACCCTCGACATTATGAAACTCATGGTTCCTCAAAAACCACATGAAAATATCCCCTGGTAAGTCGAGCACTGCGATTATCTCCTCTACAGAAAACATTAATCTTTCGATCCTAAATTAACTTGGAATGGAGAGCTTATCCCAGTTAATAGGAACCCATCAATCTTTAAAGTTACATATGACGTTCACACATCATGTGGACATAATAATTTCAAGAGTTCAATAAAAGATGGGGATCCTCAAGACCTTTGCTTTGCTTTCCAATATCTTCGCTTTCCAATCTAAAATTATTATACAAACAGTATATTCTACCGACAATGAAACATGCATGTACGGCGTACACCCTTGTCAATATCCACGCAGAACAAATTAGAGGTCATACAAAACCAATGCATCCGGATCCTTCTTAAATGTGGACAGAACGACGCCTAAATGAGGAACACATTAGATCTCAAAAAAAGTTAGAGAGTTTTCAACCATAGAAGGTATCAATGCTGCAAGTAGAGAATTAACAAATCTACTGCAGTCATATCTTCATCTGTATTCACGAAAGGTTTTCTCAAAAAAATCATTATTTTGTGTCGCCAATTATTATGAGGCTTATTCGGGAGAGGAATTGCCTAAGGGCAAAGCAAAGACGTTGTGCTGACAAAATAGACGGGGAATTCATATCAGCCAGAATCAGGATGATGAAGGAAGCAATCAGCAATATATGGAAGGAGGAGACTGACCGTATATGGAAAGCTGAGGCTGCAAAAATTGATATGAAGAATCCCTCTTTTTGGAAATGCTATCAGAAGATAATGTGTCTGAAGTCGGGTGCAGAAAAAATTATACTGGATAAACCAGACGGGGGAGTATGCATAACGAAGGAAACACCTTCGATATTCAGGGATCAGCTCCAAAAAATTCAGGGTGTGGATCCGTGGAGTTTGATCCCTGATGACAAAAAGAAGGTGTCTGCCGATATATTTAAACACTCCGACGAGGAACTACTTATTGCTGATAGCACTGTCAGCATCTTTGAAGTGATGACAGCTATCAGGGAATGCAAGGTCAATGCTCCAGGATGTGACCACATATCAATGAAACTTATCTAAGAGGGTCCGGATATTTTGTTTGACTATCTGCGATGTCTTTATGATGGGTGTTTACGACTTGGCCACTTGCCTTTAATATGGAAGAAAGCTGTTGTGAGGATGATTCCAAAACCAGGGAAGCCAAAGAGAGATCCGGCAAGCTACAGACCAATTATTTTAGTATGTTCTTTCGCGAAAGTGATTGAACGTATCATTTTCAAAAGGCTAAGCAGACATATAGAAGAAAACGACTTTCTGATTCCGGAGCAGTGGGGTTTTCGTCCCGGAAGAGGCTGTACAGACTGTTTCTTTCTACTGAATTCTGAAATCATGAAAGCAAAGGATTCCAAGAGACAAATAAACTTACTATGTCTTGATATCTCGAAAGCATTCGACAGTGTATGCCATGAAGCGTTGTTAAAGCAGCTTGTATCAGCATGTGTTCCAAGATAAAACTCTCTGCTGAAAAATCTTGCGCACTCAGAATAAGCAGTTTGAAAAAGCACCTGAAACAAGAATACACACTGGGAGTAAACAATTCACACAGTCTGCGCTACCTAAGGGTCGACTATGGACACGCAGGAGATTACATGGACGACATAAAGGGGAGGAGAAAGAGAGCCTTTCAGTCGCTCCTATGTACACGGAAGTTACACGTTAGCCGTGACACTTACCTGTTTATCTTCAAGGGAGTTATTCTCCCTAGCCTACTTTATGGGTGCGAGGAATGGTTCTTCTCTCCGAAGAGGGACAAGATCTTATCCCCCCTAGAGAAGACTAGAAGAGCTGCAATTAAGCTCTCCTTAAACAAGAAACTGAAAGACTGTCTAAACGAGGACGAAAACAAGCTTTTGGAACCGATTAGCAAGATTGTGGAGGATCGGATCAATGGTTTCAGGAGGAGATCAAAGGTCCAGGACACATATATAAAGCTGAGAGAATAAAGATTAAAAAGCTGGAAGAAACGTTCCGAAAAAGATTAACACTAAAAAAAAGGAGGAAGGGTCCAGGTGTGGAGTCCAAGCCTTATGGTAGGACTCAGATGTAATACCCTCCAGAAATCTCCTTAACTCTTTTGTCAATAAATTCGATCTGTTCTCAAAAAAGTTTTTACGGAAACCATAAAAAATCAACACTCCACATATAATCATGGATCTAATTCGAGAAAGAAATTGCTTAAGAGTAAGACTAAGACGCTGTGTTGATTGGATGGACAGAATGGCACTCAGAAATAATTACATTGACTAAAAAAGCCATAAAAGAGAGATGGAAGTGGATAAGGAACACAAGTGGAGGGGTGAGGCAACCAAATTAAGCTACAAGAGGCTCACAGGCCGCAAGACAGACACTAGGAAGATTGCTTTGGATAATCCAGATGGAGGCACGTATTCCATGGAGGATGTACCTGCATTATTCAAGAATTAACTGGAAAATATTCAAGGCATCAACGATCCCATTAATTCCGAATGATCAGATGGATGCCTCATTGGAACTCTCTTACTATTGCCTGGATGGTCTCGGAGAAGCTGAGGAGGAAATTACCTTGGATTATTTTAAGAGGCCGTTTCAGCAAATAGAAGAGAGATATTTCCTCCTCGCAGAATAATGGGATTCCGTCCAGGAAAATCCTGCGTCGATTGTGTTCACCTTATGTACATGGATGTGTTGAGAAGGATAAGAAGGAAGAGACAGATGAACCTAGTGTGCCTGGATATTTCCAAGGCCTTTGATAGTGCGTGGCATGAAGCCCTCTTATCAAGGCTGGTGTCAGCGGATATTACAAGATACCTGTTTGTATGGCTGAGGAATTTCCTAACTGGGAGGATATCTCAAGTGTGTATTGGAGGATTCGTATCAGAAGATTTTTCATTTTTTAGAGGCGTCCTGCAGGACTCTGTCTTAAGCCCGCTACTGTTCAATATTCCATTGACAGGCTTCCCGATCCCACCTGATCGGAATTCAAAACTACTTATATACGCGGATGATATCTTAATAATGAGCATGTCTGGCAAGTCAACCCTATCTGATAGGAGGCTCAAGAAATATATTGCGTTTACTCCACTACCTGGGTGTTACAATTGATCATGAAGGCTCATTCCTTGAGGATATTAAACTAAGAAGAAAAATAGCGCTACAAGCACTTTGTATGCGAACACTTTGTGTCGACACAGAAAAGTTCTTATTCATAATCTTAGGAATAATCCAGACCAGCTTGATATATGGTTGTGAGTCGTGCTATCTGTCTACAAAGAAGGACAGGATACTATCATCAATGGAAAAGTCAAGAAGGGATACAATAATGTTGGTATTCGGGAAAAGGTTACACGACAACATCAGCATGGATGATGAGATACTTATCCCAATAGGATAGATAGTGGAGAACAGGATTCGCGATTTCCGTGAGAGAACGCTAGTAATTGAGGAGATGGGAAACATGCGAAGTATTCAGGCCATAAAGGCAGGACTATGATAAACCCCTCTATCTAACCACTAGTTCAGTTTCTAATAAAGTTATGTTATTTTTTTACCTCAAGTTGACCATAAATGGTTATGAAAGAGTAACAAATCGCTTGCAAGAATACGGTTGAAATGTTTGGTGTAACGTTAAACACCATCAGACAACAAGTGAACAATGTGCTAAAGTACTAAGTTGGTCTAATTACTTGTGACTATGGTAGGTGGCTGAATATGTTGAATACATATTAACAGATTATTGAAAAGTTTAATTTACAAAGGGCTGTCCATCTTAATGAATTAATTATGGAACCCAAAGATCATCAAGAAAGATATTAAAACAAATAAGTGATCCCAGCTTCCATTATTCCCAGACTCGTAGTCTTGCAATGTCCCAACTTTAGAACGGTAGAGCCAACGCAAATCCTTACAACATTTTTTTTAAAACCGATCCAAGTTCCTCTATGTGAGCATCACTCAATAGGTTTTTTCGGTTTTTTGCAGAAACACAGGAAACCGGGCGCAAAAACAAAGTAGTTATCCGTCTGATTGAATTTAGTTTGTCGAGTTCGAGCGGGAATGTCGCAAACTTCCATGGGAGACAGGTATATTCGATTGTTGGGACAATGACCTGGCTATAGGGTATAGAAACAGGATTTATTTATTTAATAACCCCGAGAAGGGAACACCAAGAAAGAATGCAACTAATTAAGTGATCCCGGTATACCTCAAAAAGATCGAGAGGTTTTTCTTTTGTTCCTCCAGAGTACCCACGGATTTCTTGTGTCGACGACGATCATCTTTCATTAAAATTTGAAGAGGGGTGGGTTTTTTTTTCAATATACGTGTATTTGAGGCTTCTAGTCTTGAATGGAAGAAACGACTTGTTTCGTGACCACACAGAATAGATCCTTCAGATATTTGTGAGAAAGTGTGATTTAATAGAATACAAGTTCTTTAATGCAGTCCCAAGATGCTTAAGGTGGATCGTTATTATCCCATCTGGGCAACATGCACTAGTTGTGCATAGTGAAACAATGTAATCAGTCATATTATCTGGAGTGAAGAAGATAATTGGACTGAGGGGTTTAAATTAAAGTACTTTACCGTACGGAGAGATCCAAGTCTTTGTGACTCATGTCGACGTAGTGTTTTAGTAAATTATAAGGTAGGGACTGGCCGATCCACTGCTGTCATTCTCGTTGATAAGACTGTTTATACTTGGTAGCGGTTTCCGGAAGGTGGACGTGAATTTTCATGACATAACGTCAAACGAGACGACTCAACTTGCCAATAATTCGAATTAATTGCGATATTGTAAAATTGAGGAAGTGTAAAGACGATTAAGAGTCATCAAATTGTTATGATAAATTATTAGTAATAGACTAAAATTCTAATTAATAAGAACAGTCCTGGTGATCCGGCATTCTTTCAAAGGAAATGCATTATTAATTTGTATAAATAGATACTACAATAATTAAAGAATTTATAATATATATATATTTAGAATTAATTAAATAAGTAATAAAAATTCTTTTAGGATGGAAAACCTAACGATAAATATTTATAGAAACGCTCGCTATTTCGATCGTTTTTGTTATGGAGTCGGTTATTCAGTCTGCCATTGGAGGAGATAAACCCGAAGCCGTATAGAGTTTTTTGACCTCATAGTTGGAATATCTAAATCTTGATGGTATTGAAATCACATTCAAACAGTTAAGCAGCTACACATTTCCGGAACTTAAGACACTTAGCATTTCTATGTGCGGTTTAACCTCACTGAGTGGATTTCCAAACTATCCCAAGTTGGAGAAACTGACGCTCACTTCTAACGATCTATCCGACGGACTCGAATATGTCGTGCAGTCGTGTCCTTCTCTTATATATCTGGACCTGAGCAGCACTTTGTACACTCCTGAGAGTCTCTCCCTCTGGTGCCCGAATTATTGATTGTAGGCAAATATTAAATCCTTGATTGGATTACAGTTAACGTTGACTCCGGCTTCTAAGATAGAGAACTATGTAGCTTCCACATTCAAGGCTTTTCCTCAATTAAAAGTGGTAGATAACCTGAATGTTGAGGGAGAAGCTATCTATTTTGGTATTTGTATTTGTTTATCAACAGAGGATGTCATCAATTTCGACGAGGAGGACTTTGAGGATGAGGAAGATGCTGACTTTGATGATGAGGACGATGATGTGTTTTCTGATGAATCTGATTGTTCTAACAGTGGAGAGAGTGAGGAGCAGGAAAAGAGACACAATAATTCCAATCCTGAGTCTAATAAGAGACCCAGGAATGATTAGTGTGTTTTACTGTAGATTGTTGTTCTGTCTTTAATTCTTTGTTGATTTTATAGACTTTCTTTTATTCTAGTTTACTTTATTGTACCTACTATCTGTTTAATTGATCTCCTACACTTTAATACCATCAAAATAGTTACAAGGTCCACGGTTATACTAATTGTGTGTTTCCTACTAATTCAACAGTGACTTTGTTCATTACTTGATTACACGACCTATTGGACTTGGCACAATCGCACTCGTCGATTGTCCGTTGCTTGAATGCCTTTTTCTGGCTATGGTATTTGTCCAGGAAACGAATGGACGCCACAAGGCGCAATAAATGCATGTCTCAAGTACTGGTTCTCGGATGAATTAGATTTTTATAGCCCCGAGAGACTTCTCAGCTAATTCATCTCACTTTCACATCTTGTCATCACATTTTCAACAAAGAATGTCAAAAAATCAGCCACAAACCTTTTTGTCTACTAAAGGGAAATGAAGTTGTTTTCCTTATTCGACTACCCGTCTTCCCAATCTTTTTTTAGATGAAAAGAGTTGTGACAGACTTTTTTAGATCATATGAAGGTTCTTTATTAGCCGTTGAGACTTAGGTCATTTTTTTTCTTTTTGTTATGTAATTAATTTCACGTGGTGGTCTTGTGGTGCGTAATTATATTTTCATGGAGCGTTGTTCATATAATGGAGCAACACATATTATACCCAAGAGACTGGACACTACATGCTCTTAATGTGGTTATGCCAATGCACGCAAATGTGGACTTTTCTGCTCGTCTTGCGGTGACTTTTTCCACCTCGGATGCATAAAGATGTCTCAGCGGGCTGCATGATCGCTCTGCCTGTGGAACTGCAGTGTCTGCATGGGCACTGGTCGGAAAACCCAGAAGATCATTTCGAACGAGCACGTCGAACCGAATGAGCCTCTAGACTTCAATGATATGGACAACCTCTTGCTCTTCTTGTCAGATCTAAGGAAGGCCAGGAAGATTCCAATCAGGATCCCAAGACCCGTCCGGATCCCCGCAGCTACATCCCTGGCCTCTGTAATTGACGATGTTCTCACTTCCGACGACCAGGAGGCCTGGCTACAACTTCTCAGTTTCGCCCCGATGGCACTTGAGATTCCATTTATCGACTCAAAAGGATATCAACGGAACACAGGAGAAAGTATGACACCTGGGAACTCTCTTGCCTCAAAAATGAAGAAGAACATCCAGGTTTTCTATGCACATTCTCTCACCAAGACGGAAGTCATGAAACCCAAACATTCTGATTCCAATCCTCCGGTTTCTTTGAATGGCCCGGACAAACTTGGAGAGAGGGTAAATCGTAAACTATTTGAAGGCGAGCGGCGTTGAGCGTCGTTGCCAGCGACGATACAGTCATGGTTGCGACGCCTGAGAAACATCCATGTCTTCCGGCAGATTACCGCCCATTAGTGCTTTCGGGAAATTTGTCAAGGACGACCGTCTCAAGTGGAAGCCTTTTGGTCCAAGATATCCTACGTTTTCCAACCGGACTTTCTTGGGAAAAGTCTTCGATGAAGCTCGTCGCGAATGGTGTGAAACTGGTTTTGATACGCCGAACGATTCTTCGAGGCAACGTGACTGGGATGAGATCTACTTCAAGAATACCTTCGACATGCTAAAGTCTGAAGCCAACCATCTCCTCTTTCCGCTGCCAACCATGGGAACGGAGCGTGGCTGGATGCACTCCCGAGTTCCTCCCTGGGGACCCTTTTGGGCGATGACTGTATTCGGATTAGGATCACACAACGCCTGGGAGTTGATGTTTGCGTCAAACACCAATGTCCTTGTGGAGTGATCGTCGATTCCAAAGGGCTGCATTCGCTCTCGTACAAAAGGAGTGCGGGCAGAGCACCCCGCCATGCTGCTATGAACAACATTGTCATGCGTGCTCTTGAAGCTGTAGGCTTTCCGGCAGTACTGGAGCCCGTGGGATTGGACCGCGGAGACTGGAAAAGACCGGATGGGTTAACTATCTTTCCGTTCACTGAGGGAAAATCGCTCGTATGAAACTGCACTGTTGTGGATTCTTTCTCGAACTCGATGATACTCATTTAAGCGCAGTCTGCTGGATCGGCAGCTGATCTGGTCGAGAAAATCAAGATTAAAAAATATGGCAGAATTGGAGGCCTCTACCGTTTTGTACCGGTGGCAATCGAGACGTCTGGTGCGGCGGGAAGTATCACAGCCTCTTTCCTGAAAGAAATCATGATCGAATCTCGCTTCTGTACATTACGGTTGAATGCTCCATGCATCTACGATGTTTTTTCTTGACGAGTGTGAACATTTCACTGCGGATAGTCTTTTAAGGAAATGCACTCAATAAAAAGAAAAAAAACAAGTGACGACATTTTGTGGTTTTCCTTCTAAGATTAGTTATCATAACTGTTCTTTACTTAAAATGTGTGTCATGGTATTTATATTTGTTCCACTAAATAGGATAACGATTAACAATGATAAAATGAGGTTATTAAATGAAAATTGTAATTTCTTAAGTGCTTGTAAAGTAGTTAAATGCTTGTAGTTAAATAAGTGTTTGCAGTAGTTAAATTGATTAAGTTTGTCGATTATTATATTTGTGGGCAGTATTTCATAATTAGTTCATTGATTAACATTAAGACAGATTATCTCCTTACAACATTTCTATATTTGGACTTGATTCTCTTCAAAATGACTGTTTATTATTAAAACTCAGACTTTATCAAAATAATAAACTAAACATAATCAGGTCAATTAGAAATTTTATTATATCCGCGTTGTTAGTCTATAATAGACACTATTTGTGTAATGGATTATGTATAATTTAAAATGTATAGGGTTGCACAAATTGTCTATGTCAAAATCGGCGGGATGGGCATCTTTAACCGCTCTCCATATAACGAACTTGTAGTCTTTTCGCATCTTAAGTGATTTTTGAGATATTTGATAAAAATATCGTAGAGGGGGCTGTGTAGTAAGACTCATAAACTCAGAATTAGGACCGATTATTATCTAACCCGAAAAAGGGAACACCAGGAAAGAAGGAATTAAGTGATCCCGGTAGACCCGAATTAGGATAGATTATGTTGTCAGCTTCTTTGATATGCATTCGATTGTAAAAAAGTTAAATAACAAAAAAAATATTATTTAAATTAAAATCAATTTAAATAATAATTATAATATTGATGTGGATTATACCCAAAGAAATAACAAAAAATGACAAAAGATGGTAATTATATAATAATATGAAAGGGAAATTGAGAGAGCCAACATGTTCTTTTCACTACAAATATACCACAATTACTTTATTAATGACAGAAAAGTATATTTTAATAAAATTTGAGAAATCCCGAATTGTTTTAATACTCAAACATAAAAAATATAGTATTTATTTTATTTATTCAGTTATTTTCACTGACACGTTCGAGGAAAGTCTAATAATGTGGACTTGGATAGAAAATAACCTTCTCCCTACTATTTGTATGTGACTCCTATATTCTAGTTTCCATGGACGAGGAGAATGACATTCTTCCGTTCATCAGTGACAAAATACTCTCAATCCTCGAACAACCCTTACCTTTGGAGACAGTAAACACTGACCTTGTGTGTGGTATTAATTATTTTTATGGAGAATTTCCCTGTTTTTACTGGTATGACGCAATTCCCATATCTGGGACAGCCTTCATTTGGCTGACTCATTTATCATTCGATTCAAACAAACACCACGTGAAAATAAACTGGTCTTCGTTGTTGGTTGGTAACGTGGGATGAATTTTTAGGATACAATGCCTCTCCAACACGTCTTCTCCGTTGATGTTGTGACATTTGTAACCCAAAACAGACTTGTTTGTATGTGGATGTAATGTAGCACCGTTTTTCAGTGATAAACAATTCCAAAGAGTTTGAAAATATAACGGGAATGATGATAAAACGGAGTAGTGACTCACAAATGGATAAGTATTTACTTTATTCATCACAGATACTCCATTCCTATCAAAAGGAGATTATCAGCCATCAAAATATGGGACAGGACAAGGTATATCCCCTCTTATTTCACACAGAAAGACATTCCATATTTCACAGACGGAGGAACTTAAGAGCTTCACTCCCACCTGTCTATTCGTCCCCTATCTTGAAAAGTCTGTGACTGGCCATCTTTTCCTTTCTGACAACTTTTTTTGTTTCACCAGCAAGGTGATTCTTATTTTTATGTAGACTGAAGGACTTGCCTCCTTGGCTATCCCTTTCTACGAAATTGTCTCTATTTCGTCGGTCTCCCACGAAAAGATTTCCATAATCACACGTGATGAGGTTAACTCTGGATTAACGTTAAGAACACTTATCAATTCACAGCCATATCTAGCTTGGAATTCGAGGAATCTGTTAGAGTTTTAAATTTGACTTTAAATTTGCATTCTTCCAAACCACCCTGTCTTCACCACCAAGGTCATGTGGGAATATTATTTTAGACATGGAAACCGCTTTCTGTGCTCTACATCTAAGACAGAACGATTTTAATGAAAGAATGGTAGACAGACTTGCTGAGTGTAACTGGGAGATGCTTCTTCTTAAAACAGGATGTGGTCCTTGTATGTACAGAATCTCAAAGACAATAGAATATTCCTACTCAGGCATCGTTGAAGGGTACCGTCAGGATATATGTGTACTCAGGTGCAGTTTATCTGGTTTTTCTACATTTTACTTAAGCGGGATCAACAACCGGACTACTATAGAAGGATTCTCTCTCAGTCATGTAATGAAACCATTGCCGATGAGATTGAGAAGGATCTTTATAGGTATTACACTTTTAAACTCAGATCTTTGCCTGAACATCCAGTATTCCGTACAGATAAGGGAGTCAGGGCCCTTCGTAGACTTTTGACAGCATATGCTATACATAACCCGTCTGTAGGGTACTGCCAGGCCATGAACATTGTTGGGTGTGTCCTTCTGGTATACTGTGACGAAGAAATCGCTTTTTGGATATTTGTACAGATTTGTGAAGTTCTCTTACCTGATTACTATGATAAAAACGTATTTGGCGCACGTGTGGATATACAAGTGTTACGGATGCTCAACAAAAAGTACCTCCCATCAGCTTATGCACTTCATAACATGGGAAGTGATCTTTTCACAGGGATATGTCTCTCTTGGTTCCTTACCATTTTTATAAACGTGATGCCATTCAACTGTGCTGCCAGAATCATTGATTGCTTCATTTGTGAGGGACCTCCCGTTTGTGTGGTTTGATATGATAGATCCTCTTCCGTGTGGCCCTCACCATGTTCAGTCACTGCACCGACGGAATTAATAACGCTAACGAGTATTTTGAGGTCGTCACTGTAATCAACAATTATCTTAATCGGATTGTCTACCGGCAAAACAGTATGTGCAACAAAACAGATCCCATTAGAATTGACGACCTTCTCAATAAATCTCACTCTCTTTTTGGTGGCATTACAATAGGGGAGATTGATTCTCTCCGGACACGCGTTCGTTTATCTATAATGCAGGTTGGTGAGTGGACAATTGTCTAGGACAACGCCAAACGTAATATTGACGACGTGATTGGAAGTGCATCTGTGATGAGTCTGCTCTCCCCTTCAGAACTGACACAATTATTTTATGTTTTTAAAGCCAACTTTTTTGGAGATCAGTGGACTGACTCTCAGAATCTCTTTGAATTTGAGGACGCAATTTTTGATCCTGCTGACTACTACCGAATAAGATTTGACCAATATTCTCTCCTAATGAAGAGTCTCACTCCTTATCGTCTTTCCGATGATCTCATACTGAGGATATTTAAAGTTTACGGAAATTTTATATTCCATAGCTGTTGGACAAGTCCTCTTCCAGTACAATATCTTTTCTTGATTTTTCCTGGCTGATTGGCTTACTCCATAAAGGAGACACATCCAGCATATTAGTTTTACTGTATTTGGCACATCTTTATTCCCTTGAAGGTGAGGAATTGAGTTATTCTTAGAATCATCAGATCCCCAGGAAGCTTCCCAACTTCACAAAGGTTGAGGTTACTGTTATTTCCAGATATGTACCAAATTGTCGTGCAATTTCAAAACAGAATAACTTTTAGTGAATTTCCAAACATCGACTCTGTAATCTGGTTTTTATTATTTAGACTCGATTGCTCAAAATGATTCAAAATCTTTACGAGTTAGGGGACGATCAGTTAGCCTCCTCTATTCAAACAGCCTTAGCTTCTATTACAAAGATTGGATGTTGTGCTTTGAGCTTTGAGAATGAGTCATCTAATGGGAAAAACTTTTATGTTTCCCTCCCTCAGTTTTTAGGTGCCATGATTCATCAATCCTATATTTCATCATTCTTTGAGGACAATCGGTGTTCCTTTTTTGATTTAGTGGGTCATATAACAACACAATCATAACTATATTTCTTTTATTATAATTTATTAAATATATGGAGAGTTTAAATATTAAAAATAAGCTCAATCTAAGGGTCCATTTATGCAATAGTTCTGTTATAGTTAGTCAAACAATACATTTGTGATTTGATCTGTGTTTTTAATTCCTACAGCCAAATCCCACAATTTGTGCATATAATTTGATAATTGTCCACTTACTGGATTATTTGTGTCTGCATCATTGGGTGTTGTATTCAAATATTAATTAAATAATACAGATTGAGTGAACATTTTGATTTTGTTTACTGTAAAGTCCTTCCAATTCCCGTTAGGTTGAAATAAAATAAACCGCATCTGTAAAACATTCTCCAATTTGACATCAAACTCGGTTAGCTCAAATGAGTTTTCAGATTCATTTTCAAATTCTGTATGATTCATTAGTTCTTTTCTAGTTACTACAGTAATCCAATTCCTTAAACAATAAACTAAGTACAACCTAGTATCTCCTGTCTTGTAAATAACCTGAATAGTGATCTGGTGAGTGTAATAGTTATCAAACGTAATCCTTGTTATCTACTATAATGTTAACCGACTTGCATTTAAATTTGATTTAAAGTAAATATTGATAACACGACATCCAGAATTGAAGCAATCCTCATATAATAGCACTTTTCCAATGGATTTAACAACAATATCAATCATTGCTTGGAAACTATAAAATAATGTTGCCAGGTTATTTAAATGACATCAATTGAGTCTAAATTATATGAAAATTGTAAAGCCTCATTCTACAATTATTATTTGGGATTAAATTATTTGATTAATTCAGAGGAAGAATTCATGACTTGTATTTTAATTATTTATAATTAGTACTACAAATGGCAGGACTAAATCCTCCAAGTCACAAAGTCAAACTGCTATGGAAAGAAAACAAAGGTAAGCAGGCTTTGATAAACAGATTCCTTCACTTTCAACCGTTTCTGTCAGGCCTCATCACAATTCCAACAAATTGACAAAAAATCCTTGCTCGAAAAGTTTAAAAAATTGGACAAAAATGATAATGGATATTTAAACAAGAATGACATTCTAAAAATGCTCAGTCAGGTAATTTATGTGTGAAATTTAGTATAACCAAGGAAGACGATGTGATGACGTACAAGTCCTTCTAAATGAGATGTACTTTGAAAATGATAGATTTTACTATGAAAAAGTTATTTTTTGAGTAAAACCAGTTTTGTGATGATTTTGAGCTCGCAACTGAAAAGTTATTAAATTTAATGAAAAATGAACTGGATAGTTCACAAAAAGGTAAAATGATGTAATATTAAGAAAAATCTCCAAAGGGAATCCTGAAAGCAACTAAAGTAGAAAAACCAATAAAAACGTTAAAGAAAGAAATATTTCAGTACAATTTAGGGACTCTTAACATAATTAATAAAATAAACAGTACAATATTCAGGACATATGATTTTAAAGTAAATAATTAATTTCATAGAAATATCACTATACTTCACTTAATGGTTGTTTCTACTATGACGCAAGTGATGTTATGTGGTCACACGTGTACGAACTTAAAGTCACCCATAAATGTTCTCCTATTATTTACATCAGTCCAAGTTTGTATTTTAATAATTCAGT
This sequence comes from Dicyema japonicum, assembly GCA_011109175.1. Lineage (NCBI taxonomy): Eukaryota > Metazoa > Dicyemida > Rhombozoa > Dicyemidae > Dicyema > Dicyema japonicum. Next base: position 1,174,556 of record RDEW01000006.1, read on the forward strand.
TCAACGGAGTAATTTTATTTTTACATTCTTACTTGACCAGTTTGGACATTTAGCAGGAGTATCGTCCTTAAAGGACCAAAATGGAGTAAATATGTTTATAAAATTAGGTATACATCACCAATCTAAAGTTACAACCGGGAACCTACACGTTGGTACCATACGCAATCAATTCTCCTATATCAGTCAAAAAAGACTACAAATCAACCATCCTAGTTAGAAAGGACAAGAGTGGACAGTTCAGACTTTCAGAAAGATGCTTGTATTTGTTATTATCATTTAAAGGACTGCAGTTACGAAAGCATTTGAAATTTTAGATTTAAATAATGATGGGTTCTTGGATTTATTAGAATTTAATTTTTACTACTTATTAACAACAGGGGAGACCATTAACCAAGAAATATGGTTACAACTTAAAAGTAATTTATTTTTGTTGAAATTCAGCAAAGGGGTTTGCAACAGATTCAGGTGTAAGCTTACACGACTTGATAAATCTGATGGAGTTGGAATTGAAAGCAAATTCAGGACAAGTCCACGATATCTGGACTACTTTGATTCTTCTTGGGTTCGACAGTTCACTTAATTGTGTTAAAGTAATGAATTTGTCAAATCCAGAATATTCCCTTTGAGATGACTTGTTTTAATAAAAACAAAAAGTTAACTTTTGAAGTGAAGGCTCTAAGAAACACAAACTCAGAGCTCATAAAAATATTTAGAAATTCACAATCTCAGAACGTATAACCGTTTTCTCTATTCAGGTTCAAAAAAGGACTATTCCAGTTCTATCTGACTTTTCATCATATTCGATAAATACTGACTTGTTTGTGCTTATTATTTACGACAATCAGGTAATAATCATGGTTTATGGTAGTTGGACAAACAAGTAGAAATTGAATACAATGTCTCAGATAGTCATAATCTCCAATCAATCAACTCTAAATTTTCTGGAAATTTCAAATTGATGCCAAAATCTAAATCTGTTTAATATTTTTAATATTTTAGAATTCATTTGGGTACATAAGTTGTGATAATGTCTCAGAATATAAATTTACTTCAAACGAAATTATTAGAATCACTGAATAATTTTACTTAATATATTTAATTGTTCACTTTTCATTAACAATTACAAAATCTCCAACTGTCCGTTTAAAGATTTTTCACTGAATTCCATGTTAGGAAGGCTTGTCCCACTGTGGACCAGATAGTGTCAGGGATAGGATGAGACTAATATATGAGGGTGATCAGACTACCTTCATGAAAGCAATTTTTCCGTTCAAAGCGGTGCACTCATAAGTTTTTGAATTTCTGGGTCGAAGAGATAGTACAGTCTTGACCCGTATAACAACGTGATGCCGTGGTACGAGTACAATATTTTCTTAAGAAAGTATTGTTCTGCTCGATGGTAGCAATCTAAATCTCCTTGTGGAGGTCAGTGTGAAAAAATAACGGTTTTTTATTTTGTGTATGACATTTATATGACACGACGAGGAGGTTGATCACATCGTCATAAGAAATTGAGTAAAAATTAGTAAAGACAATAAGCAAAACTCGCTTCTCTTGCAGTAGTTCATTGTGGGTATTACAGTTATTAAAAATCTCATTCAGCATCAGTTGTACCAACAATTTCACTATTATCAAAACTCTCTTAAGATCGAAACTTTAAATCCGATAATACCGATTCCTGCCTATCTTTGCAAGTCAGATTTGTGAGAATGAATAAGTTGTGGTAGCTAGAGTAAGCTGGTTTATCTGTGTATGACAATCCAATTAATAAAACTAAGAAACCACGAGTATTAAAAATCAACTAATCAATGACGTATTGTTTGTTGTCCTCCATTAGAAGGTATAAAAGAGTTAAAACAAAGACAACAACAAAGAACAGTCGAATCTATAATTATAAAAAAAACAAACAATCCATCTCATGTATCGATATGACTGTTTTGGAGGGGCTACCACAAAGTTCTTATAGTTGTGAATCGTTGGTCTGGCACTCACTCCATACGCTCTTGAAGTATTGGTGTACACTCCACTAGGGCGTGTAGAATTCATTGTGGAGGATAGACATGGAAGATCGTTGAACTGATCACTATCGCAGTCGCTGTCATCTGTCGGTAAATCGCAAGTGGAATTTTCTTGTAGTTTTTGTAGTCGCATTTTGTACACTTTTCTGGTACTATCTGAAGAGGTATTTATAAAAAGAATACCTGTGAGAGGACCTACACTGATGTTGTGACTACGAAGAGATGACCGTAACTCAACATCAGTTAAATCGCTAATTTCTTGACTAAGGTTTGAAAATCGGCTCATCACACAATAAGACGGCGGGTAATATTTAAAAAAATTAAAAAATTAATTTTTAAAATTAATATTATTAATCTTATTTAAGTAATAGGACATTTCTACATTAGTATCAAATTTAATGATCTCTAAAACCTCATCCAAAAAGTGGGCATATTTCTGTTTGTGTGAATAACCGAAAACCTGTTCTTGACTTGGGTATATTTCCATTTCATTTTCAGTTTTTCCTAACATTGTTTTGATTTTCCTCCACAAAAAGTTAATAATTTCATTTCCTCCATTTCTTCTTCCTTTGCCTTTGCGTAAGAATCATTGATTATGGAGACAAACATACTCAACAGTATAAAGATGCAGATTATTGCGAAGAGGAAGAACCCAGGCAAGGCGAGACGAGAGTTTGCTGTGACTAACTCGGAAAACTTGAACTTTCCTAGTTTTTAAACAATTCCGATTACCGAGAATCATATTCAGGGAAGATTCCAACGAGTAAAGCAAGGTGGAATAATTTTGAAGATGGGAGTTGAAAGCTAGAAAGAAATAGGCACAAAATGCGAAAAATATGATAAAAAACAAAATAGAGAAGAAAACTATTGATTTGGAAGTCTGACGAAGAGATTTGATAAAAATAGTAATAAATGAGCTCTTTTTAAATAATTTGATAAATTTTATGGTAGAAAAAAAGACATTCAATCCAATCGCCCAAATGAGAAAATCGTTAGCATATGCCAATTTCTAAAGTCAATAATGGCCAGCACCTGGAAATTCAAATAAACATCTCCCTTCTCTTCATTAAATTTATCAAGCAGGACTTTAGTCTTTATTAGTTTGTAAGCATAAAATCCAATAATAATAAATGAAAATGACATTATCATTAATTCTACTAAATTCCAAAATTTTGTAAAATATTGTAATTTTTCGTGGAATAAAGTGAAGAGCTGTAATGAAAATATAAAATAACTTGAATAATAAAGTGAATAACCACAAATAACACAAAAATGCTTTCAAATACAAATTGTCTAATATTTTCAATGTCCAAATAACCTAATAATTTGATTGGATTGACATAAATATATGTACTAATTTGTCCAGCCAAATTCCACTCAAATAATAGGGATGTAAATGCAAAAATATTTATTTCTAAAAATAAAATTAACAATAACGTGGATTATAGACAGTAAATTGTAATTCTACTGCTCTAGTTCGTCTATCAATCCATTCATTTTTACTAGCCTCTCTTATAATCTCATATAGTTTATGTTTATTCCCTCTTAGTGGAAGAATGTATCCCCCTCCCCCGTATATTCCCATCAGTCCAGATAGTGGGAGACTGTCAGTTTTTACAGAGTTTTGATATCTAAATTCTGAGTAATTGTTCTCCTTGGAAGTCTTTTTCCACCCTGGACCATAATCTTGGTCGTCTTCGTTAAATATGGATTGAGGATAAAAGCATTTTGAGACGACATGAGACATTTTAGAGTTTATCGCACAACCTAGAACAATATATCCACAAATTGCCTGTTTTTTGTCTTATTTGTCGCATAAAGGCATACCCAATGACCCTAGACACTCTATCAGAAAAATATCCTCGTTGAAAATATGGTTGGTTTTCGTTGTACCACTTATCTGCCCGAAGAATTGGGACTAGTACATATTCACTCCAACTAAAGAATTGTTTGTTGGTTTTTATCTGCAAAATTTAAAAGCAAAACCTCATCAAAGGGGAGTTTAGAGTTTCCTCTAAACATTCTCTCAATGTTGTTTTTTATTTCATATGCATAAAAGAAAGTGTTTGCATGTGCCACTGTAATAAGAACATACCAGAATAAGAAATGATATATAATTTGACGGATTAGGCTCAATATTTCTACATCTTCCTTAGAGGTAGGTTTAATCGTTTTTGCCTTTCTTCTTATTTTATCCATTTTTTCTTGATAGACAGAGTTGATAATTCGTTCTGCATTTTTAATATTTATTTTCAATTTTATTTCATGTTTATTTGAATATTTTGATAAAACAAAGACAATAAAAATCGTCATAAATAATGCCTTAATAAAATCTCATAATAAACCTGAATTGGTTGAATCACAAACATTGAAGAGAAAAATGATATAAAAAATGAAATAAACCACTTTTTGACTTTACTGTCACTAAATTGAATTCCATAAAAGGTGGTAATGGTAATTCCAGCAACAATACTACTCAACAGTAAAATCCAGGCAATAATACGACACCACGGAGGTAACTTATTATCCGTACAACCACGTCGATTAGAGTTTCTGAATAAGTAAATGATAACAAAATTGGAGGGGAAAACTATTAAATTTGATATTATTCCTATTAATAACTACAAATAATAATATATACAACGTCATTTAGGGACATTACTGGTGAATCAGTCTTTCGGTCATACCACATGGCATTAGTCATCATTAACATGTATATTAATGACAAACAACAATTTAATCGTTCAAAACGACTGAATTGATTATATGACTGTCTGGCAAACAAAGAAAACCAAATATGCTCGTCATTTAAGTTTTTAGAAAATTGACTTGAAAATTTTTGATAGTAAGTGTTCTGCTGTGTATATGATTGAGGAAACAGTCTTCTGGAGATCTCTGATTCGACCCCAATCCAGTTGTTGGAAATAAATAAATAGTTTTGTTTAGTAACCAAGTCAGTAAATTCAATTTGCTTTAAAAACCAAGAACCTGATTTGTCATTTAACCAAATATGTAGATATACTATTTGTCCCAGAGATCTTATGAAAACCAACAATACTTTGGAATTGTCATAAAATAATAATTGTCAGACCCTCTCAGTTGATATTTTCTTGTTTTTCCTGATAAATAACGTGTCTCTGTTTTATCTTCATTTCCAAATAGTACAAAGCCAACCTAAATTATGCAATAGAGTAACCAATGAAGTTGTCCCACAATTAGGTAATTTACCAGTTTTTACATTAATCAAATAATAATATTCATCATTTGAGTCATTGTCCTGTAAACTCTCAGGAATCATCTAAATTATCAAATTTTATACATTTTTTTCATCAGCCAAATCTTTTGTACGACTCCAAATCGATAATATAATGTATAAAACAACGATAAATATTTCCACCAAATATAGAGTAATGTTTTTGTGAAATTCAGAATTTCTGCTTATGAATGATAAATCTAGTTGTGTGGGGGCAAGCATCAAGGAAGTACAAAACATAGAAATTTTGCCACAGAAGCACTCAGTATTTTGTAAATTTGTGTTACTTCCAATCTGTCTAATTAACAGTATTTAACCTCACAACCAGAAGTAGTCAATTTATTCCCTGATATGTGAAAACACATTGGCTTATAAACAGAAATACTGTGATTTAATCCAAAACAACTTGAGTTTTCCATTATATAAATACATAAATCCCACATTCCAATTTTCAGTTGATTTTTTGTTTTTAAAAGTTGAAAAGTCGAATTGATTATATCGTATTTTGTAATTTTCTTTGAAATTCTGAATTTTGTATCATTGTGGGTTATATATAGTGAAAAATTTTGATTTTTATAATTCTTAATATTTAATACAATCAACAAAGACTCTCCTTTAGAAACATAAAATTTACGACACGAGCATGGATGTTTGACGTTGTATGAAGTACTGGAAAATAACATTAGTATAAACCTCGAAAAAAAATTAAAATTTTCAACAATTTTGTTGGGAACCAACATTTTCATAGTAAAATTGTTAGCACTTTTTGGGACATAAATATCATATATATTTGAAGTTATGTTAACATTCTGACTAAAATATTTTATAATGTTTGTTAAATATTCAACAGCCTACAGTAAATATAAAAAATACAAAATATTTTATTGTTTCATTTGAATTAATTGTAAATGAAGCATCGGATAAATTTATTTTATTAGAATTCCCTAATTTACAATTAATATATTCAAAAGATATTTTCTGTTCCTCGTAATCATTCTCCAACAACGTATTTGATACATCTTTCATCATTTTGAATGCAGTAGAACACACGTGTTTAGCCTTTAATTAATAATTAAAGAAAACCAGATTTATTTGTTTCTGCTGACTGTATATGAATTTTTCATTCAAATCGATATCAACTAAACTTGACATTTTCAATGAGTCTAATAATTAATTGAGTTCTATACGTTCATCAGTCTTTTTTTCTAAATCAGTGTCATATGTGAAATCCACTGTATTTTTCTGAATGTCTGATTTTAATTGATTGTCTGGCATATCATTGGCAATCTGTATAACTCACAAATGTACTACTTTGGGCAATTTGAAAATCAAATCTAAAATGTAGACTATGTCATCTTTCAAGATTTGTTTGTTGTTAATAAATTGAAGTGTCATGTTTGTAATGTTTTCAAGTTTGTTTATTGTGGAAATCTTAGTTTATTATAATTACAAAACCATGGCATTCTGGGATATTTCGTTAGATTGGTTGACTATTTGGTTTAAAGATTTGATGAGAACAACCACATCTTCAGCACTGGAGACAGAAACATTTACTAAATTTTGAATAACAAGTGATCGTCTCTATAACTCAAGAACTATGATAACGATTGAATTGTTAGTCCTCAATTCTTCCATTCTGGCTTCTTTGGGAGAGAGGACCTAAATTATTTTATAGATTATGACTTTGGCTGCTGGTGGAAGATTGTCTTTATGTTTTGATACTTTTTTATAATCTTTAATTAACAGAAAAATTAACACTCAAGCAGATCTTTTCCAACTGGTTGAATTGGATTTAAAATGTTATCGGATATATTAGAAGGATTATCAATTTGTACTGTCGGTTCTCCATCAAATTTATCAGGAAGACAAAAATGTTGACAATTCATCCCAACAAAATACAAAACAAATAATTTTCTCATTAATTTTTATTTCTTAGATTACTTATATATTAATTATATTGCTTCAAGCAACATTTTAAGAAATATCAATTAAATTATTACCCAAAGGAATTTTTAATTAGTAAAATACAAAGTTGAGTGGGATTAGAAGTTTCCGAGTATTTGGAAGACTACCTTGAGGTGGATGGCTTTTAATAACGAAAGCCTTCAATGATAAATTTCACACTTTCAAGCTGAAGAGTTTGGTGAAATCCGAACAAAAGTGTCCTATTGTTCAAATGAATCGGGAAACTGGGAAATATGTTCAGAATTCGGAAATATCATATTAAAGAGATGTTATATATGAGTTTACTCCCAAATTTGTCAAGTGATATTACACAACGCGATGGTCGGAAACCCACAAAGTACCAACTTGTTAGAAAGTAGGCTTTAATTTCTATTAACGACGAAATCAATAATTATATAGTCATTTCCACCCACAAATATAAACAATATCACGGATATTGCTAATGCTGGACAGCAGGTGTATGAGGTTCTCTCACAACGTACCCGAAAGAAGAGCGATTGGATCCACAATATGGACGCCAAACTTACAAAACTGAAGATGCAGTTTAAACAAATAGCACTGGAAAGAGAGGGAACGAAAAATATGATGAAACGAGGGATATGCTTTGCTAATGTGGATATTGAAAGTCAAATAAAGGTGATTTCTGGAGAAGTGCTTGTATTCAGGATGGCATAAAGATTGTGAGAAAAGACTTCGAATCCATGAATCTAGAAAGGAATTCAGAAACATAATTGGTGTTTTGAACTCAATCGAAGATATTTTTATCGTGGCTAAAACAAAGAGCAAAAGAATGCTCAATTTTTGTTCAACTTTTATTATGGAAAAAATAAGCGAAAATGTGAACAAATTTTTGATGAAAAAAAAGTGATCGGGAAGAAAATACATTTGTAGACTTTAGTAAAGAAAGTACCCTAATTAAACAGCTCCCGAACTGAAGAATTAGTAGATGTGATTGGGTGTATAACTTCTTCCTCAAAAATTCACATCAATTTATGACCACCTCTGTGAAGAGGTCTCCAAGTTAATGACAGAAAGTATATTCCAGATGAGTGGTTCTACGCTGGAGTTACATATCTCATCCCAAAGAAAAACGTATTTCCCAAAGGACTTAAGACAAATTACGTGTAGTTTATACAAGTTAGTTACGAAGTGTTTGAACAGAAAATTATCAGAGTATATTGAGGCATACCATCAGTGACAATCAATTGGGAACAAGAAGAATGTACCAAGAGGCTAAGGAGCAGGCACTATTAAACCAATGCATCAACCAGCAGAACGTGAATAATTTGGCCACTGCTTGGATAGACGTTAGATTGACTGGAACATGACTTTTTGTATCGGGTACTCAATAACTCTATACTCCTTTACTGAATTTTAATCACAAAGAAATTAGGGAAATCAAGGTAAAGAGAGGGATACTGCATCATGACTCTGTCACCGCAGATCTTCGTGCTTGTAATAGACCTTCATAGCAGAATACGAAATACCTCAAAGTGGTTATTGACAACCACGACCCAGGATCTCATAGTTATTTAACCAACCATCTCCTGTTATGGACGACCTAAAATTATTCCTTCGAGAAGCAAACACAACGATTATGATGTAGAGATTAATTCTTTTTGAAGCCGCTTGACTTGAACAAAAATTCAAATTTGCTACGAATGTGCTCACCTTGGGATCTGAAGGTAATTTCTTGACGGAATATGGATGTAGATTCCTTGATGTGTTAGAGGATAAACAAGCATCGTATTGAAAACAAAGTGTTTAAGTAAATATTTGATGGGGTTAAAAAGAGGACAGTCTAGAAAATACAATATTGAACTCTTAACATGTTCAGTCATAAATGAACATACTTTATCCTTATAATTACTACATTGGGCTCGGTTCACAGCTAATTCGTCTAATTAACAATTTGTCTAATATCAATTCGTCTAATAACAATTCGCCTAATTTGCACGTTCGATCTATTTAAATTATTATTATTAATAGCACTTTCGAAGAACCAAAAATGTAATTTATTTAATTAAGGTTCCGCTTGTGCCGTATTTTTCTTCAGGTTATTCTTTCTCCACAATTTCTCTTAACTAACTTCCTCCATGCTCCACGGTTACAGGCAGTTATTCTGAGCGTTCAGATCATCTCCTGTTTTCAGTTTCGTCCTTCATTGGTCAGGTCCTTGTGTAGAACCTCTGGCAAAGTTATGCGAGGTCTTCCACGGAACGAGGTATTCACTTCTGGGCATAAATAGTTCTCCATTGCTATTTTAACAGGCGTCATCTGGCTCATTCGAAGGATGTGACCAAACAGACGCCATCTTGATTCCAGGATATCCAGACTCAATGGTCTTGTATTACATACTTTTTATATATTCTTGTTTGTAATTTTTTTGGCCAGTTGATGCCAAGCAACAGTCGGAGTTGTTTACGATGGAAGGTATCTAGTTTGTCCATTACTGCTTCTGAGACACCCCAGGTTGCAGCGTTGTACATTAGGACTGGTTTCACGAGGGCATTGTATAGTCTTACACGTAATTGTGTGCTAATTTGTTTACGATGATTCCAGACTACTCCCATTTTTCTAAAGGCCGCGACGGCCAACATCTTCCTGTTAGTAATATCCTCAGCGTCTCCGAGCAACGACCCCAATTTTTTACAGTATCTCCATTTTTCATCAGTTCGGGTTAATTCACGGCGTATGGTAGTTGTCTCCGTCTTTTCCGTATTGATTTTGATGAACCATTTTTCTAGGACATCTGGCATCCTTGTCCGTATATAGTTTAATGTTTTCTCGTCGCTGGATATATAGTCGATATCATCTGCATAAATCACTTCAGTTTGAGGTAGATCGCCAATTAATAGTCTGAAGTCTCTGAGTGCCGCCTCCAGATATGTCACAAAAAGTACCGGTGACAAGGAATCTCCCTGCGGTACCCCGAACGTTGTCTCGAATGGGACAGACTCCAAATTTCCAAAACGTACACTTAGCTGCGTTGTTCCAAGTAATAGCGGATCATTCTGACACTGTCCTCGTCAACCAACTTCTCCAAGATATCCAAAAGTCTCCCTCTGTGTATAGAGTCAAAGGCTTTGGACATGTCCATGCCAAGGATGCCAATAGCCCCTTGTACTTTTGATGTGTTGCACAAAGCCATCGATGTCCCAGACCACATCAGCTGTAGATCTCCCTGACCTGAATCCGCTTTGACCGTGAGAGAGAAAGTTCTCGATGTCAGATCCAATCCTGTTCAGCACTATAAGTGATAGTGTCTTGCGTAGAGTCGTCAATAGTACGATGGGTCTTAAATTCGTTAAGGGGCCTTTAGCTTTGCCCGGTTTTTGTAGTGCAATTAGTGTGCCATTACCCACATCCAGTGGTGAGTTGTATTTGAATGTTTTGTTGTATATCTCAGTTAATAGTTCAGAGATCTCGGTCGGTGCATATTTGAGAAGTTCTGCATTTATGTTGTCAGGGCCAGCAGCTCTATTGTTGTTCAGTTTGTCCAGGGCTTTTTTTGTTTCCAGAATCGTTATCGGAATATTTAGTTCTCGTGCTTCACCATCGAATTGTTTGATTTTTTCCCCGTGGTTTTGATTGAAGGCCTGCTGATAATGGCTGGATATGGCCGATAGAATTTCATTTTGTTTAACATAGTCTTTCCAAACTGGTCATGTATTGTGATTTTTGATGACTGCGTGTCTCTATGTAGTAGGTGAACAGCCTTGAACATCTGCGCTCCGTTTTTGAGTCTTTCTACTTCTTTAGCCATTCCAGCAAGTTTATTTTCCTTTATTTCCCTCGTTCTTTTCTTTATTTTATACAGGGTTTGGTTCCGCATGACTCTTAGAGTGTGTTCCTTTGCCTGGTCCTGCAGGTTTCGACCTGTAAACGTAGGTTCCTCTGCAATTTGGATAGTTCTTCAAGCTCGTGGTCATAGTGCCCGTTGAAATGCTTCGGTTTTACTCCGACTGTTGAATGGGCCGCGCACTTTATTGCATCGATGGTGTCTTGCCACAGCTCCCCAGGCATTTTTTCTTTATTCCACTGTCTGATCTTATCTCTCAATGTATTTTGATAGCTTTCCCGAGTCGGTCCCCACCAAGCTGAGTTGTTCTACTGCGAACCTCCTCTCAGATATCCTCATGCCAGCCGCTTTGGAAACCCCAAAATATCGTTTGAAAAGGAAACGTGCCACAACCAATCTGTGATCACTATCTACTAGTGTCCCACTGTTGCTCCGAGAATCTGTTAGCAGTGCCTTGTAGGGTTGTTTGCAGATAATGTAATCTATTTGGTTATATATAAGCTTGATAGCAGAGTCCTTTCGGTAGCAGCTCCATGTCGTCTTATGTCTTGCTGAGTGCCTGAAAGCAGTGTTGCATAGAAATAGTTTGAATGTATTGCAAAATTCGATAAGCGATTCTCCTGAATGGTTACTGATCCCCCTTCCATGGATTCCCATGAATTCTTCGTGACTACTCCCACGTCCTGCCTTTGCGTTCCAATCTCCGGCGATGTATGTCATGAACGATGTTTCCAAAGATGCATATAGTTGCGACAGGGAGGAATAGAAGCCATTGATTGATACTCTCACCGAAGTTGGTGCATATACATTAATAATGGAGATTATGGAATTGTTCCTTTCACCGTATTTTAATTGTAAAACACATATTCTATCGCTCACCCTCCACGTCTTGTGGATTCGATTGTTCAGTTCTTTTTGTATTGCAAATTCCATGCCGTAGTGTGGGCAATTCGAAGGGTGCAGAATCAGGCGGAAATCATTGTTGATTTCATCTAGTCCGCCTTTTACTTTCGTTTCCTGTAAGCACGCCACGGTTACCTTGTACGATCCAAGATCCACGCATAAATTTCTTCTTTTAGTATCCGACTTTAATCCTCTTACATTGAACAGGCTAATAGTGAAAGATCCCAAAGAAAAGCACGAAGAAGACATGTGTGCAATATAGCCACGTCACCAGCTCAACCGATCTATTTAAATCCAAAGTTTATCTCAATTTTTTCACGGAAATTACCAATTAAGACTATTAATTAACCTAAATTCGTAAAAGTATTATTTATAACTGTAAAATTAGATATTTTATTACATTTTAAAATGATCCCTCGATTCATTGAATCTGAAAAGGTCAAAAAATTAATTCTTAACGGATATACTTATTACAAAAACAACAAGAATAAAAATGTAGTATATTGGAAGTGCTTAGAGGAATAGCTCACAATATTTCTTTTTTAAATATCCTGAATAAAATGATTTAATTGTTATTAGACAAACATGACGATTTAGACGAATTGTTTTAGATGAATTTTCTTGTTACCATTGGGCTCAAATGTAATTTGACAACCAAAACATAAGGAAAATAAAGATTCGAGTGGATACAACAATAGCCTTGGACACGAAGGTACAAAATAATAAACCCGACATATTTGTGTTCGATAATATGAAGAATACAATAACTCTAATAGAAGTGGGAATCATATCCTAACAATCGCTAAAGAGAGATGAAGTGGGAATTCCAAACAACGATGAGTAAAGGCTAAGAGAAACCCCTATCAACATAAAAATGGGTTTGTAGGAAACTAATATTGATGTTGGAATGATCTACGAAGGCTATTGAGGTTGCTTGAAAGTATGAATGAACAAATTGAAAAAAGGAAAACTCAACCCATGACTCCCAAACTATTTACTCGAACAGCCTAAAAGTGTGAGTGGGGTAGCTTCAGGAACGTTAATTGACTACAGTCCGACCTCGTTTCGAGGCACACCCCGGCGGTGGGGCACCCCCGCTTTTTGGGGCATTTTTCATTTGGAGTCTATTTTCCAGCATTAATTTCCAAATTTGAAAATTTTCTGGGGCCCCAAACCGGGGCACCAGGAAGAGTTAACACTGAAGATGAGACTACTACAACATCAAAAAGACATAAATTATTTGATCACAAAGTATTTGAAATATTCCAGAAACTCAGAGAACATAATTTTCCAATATAAAAATGACACCAAGAAAGTCATTTTTTAAAAGTGATGAACAACCATCTGGATACTAACAATCCAAAGAAAGAATTACAGTATTTCTATGTTGCAATTATGAGGGTGAAAAACTTGAACCACTGATAATTGGGAAATATAATAAACCTCGATGTTTCAAAAATTTTGATGTTGATAATTTGGTGTTTTATATTCAGCTTCCAAAAGTGCATGGATGACTGAGAACATTTTTAAAAGCTGGTTATGCAACCTAAACAAGAAATTGGTTATTCAACAAAGAAAAATATTATTATTAATCGATAATGCAGGATGTCATAAAATTATTGAATGCTACAATATTGAATTCTTTTTTTTGCCTAAAAATACGACACCCTATACACAGCCATTAGATATGGGGATCATAAAAATATTCAAAAACTATTACTCAAATTTTTAGTTGAATTTTTGTCTTCGGGACATCGAAAGTGATCTAAAGAACGTCTTTCAAAATTAAATCTTCGTCAGGTTGTAATGCTAGTTTCAAAAAGTTGGAATGAAGTAACAGAAATTTCAATCACAGATTGTTGGAAACAAATTGAAAAATCGTGATGTCTTAAAAATTGATGATCGCCTAACTGATGAAATAATGACCGAAGCTTTAAATGAAATATTAACCGAGGCTGATGATGAAGAAACTATTGAATGCGACACTTTTATCTATAATGGAGATATAACTGAAAACGAGGACGTGACAAAGAAACACATTTTGGAAACTTTGAATACTCTGGAACAGAACATTTCCTGCATAACACTAAAGTCATTAAAAAATTCTACAAATTTCGATTGACAGTAATAAGAAACATCCGAAATGGTTACAAAATTGGAGAAAAAACAACCGATTACTTCGTTAAAGAGCGACTTGATAGATATTATTAATCATAAAATAAAATCTCTTACTATTTTACATTTATATGTTTAAAATAAAAGATTTTAGAATGGAAAAGTGTAACAGGGGTTACACTGTATTATTGTTTCATTATTATCACATTAATAGTTTTTAATAATCTTACAATTTTTATAAAGTTATTGGCAACTATGTCACGTGTCACGTTGCGACAAAGTTAGTGTGGTGCTATGTGGCTACGTGAATTGAAGATTTTGTATTTGTTTTTCCTCTTCTCTTTTGTCTCTAGGAAGCTTGAATTGTTAGCGAATTCATTGGTTCACCATCTCTGGTTGCGCCAGATATAATCTTAAATTAAATCCAAAAAGGACCATTAGTTAACAATTATCCAGAGGAGTTCCCCTGGACGGCACTTCCTTCAATTCAGAGCATTCGAAGATTGCTGAGGGAGGCCAGGATAACCTAAATTTTTTCGTTGTCTCTGACGGTGTATTTCTGGTTAAATAAAATTAATTCCTTTTTAAAATGGACTGTGAAAACTATGAAAATGGATTTAAAACTACCCTCTTTATAGTTTTGTTCTAATCTCACAGTTGTACATTCCGCTGAAACCCTAGGTTTGACGCTATTGAATACTTCACCGAAAAACTGATCTTCTACACGACTCATAATAATACTGTTCTTTAAGAAGAGTCATATCGCTCATCCCAGACAGGATACACACTTTATTTTTAAGCAAAGACCAGTAGTATTAAATATTCGAAGAGGAACCAAGAAATCAGAAGTCCTTTATAGACAATCCTGTTCGGCAATGAGACTGATGAATATTGTGAAAGTATAAACTAATTTAAAAGTATGGGAAAATAAATTATAATTTATTGAACAACCTTTTATAATGAATATTAAAGAACATCGTATTTGTAAAGTTTTTGTACCACAACCACCTCAGCATCTCCTGAGAAGTGATTCCAACCTCTACTAAAGTAATCTCACTTGTCCTTTTATCAAACAAATATGTCCGGCTTGTTATGCTGTACTTTGACATCCGTCAATTGCGTCGTATCGACTCTGATCTCAACATTCTCAGTTGTTACTATTGTTTGGACTGAGTGAGTCTTCAGTTTCTTTTAATATGTGATTCCATATTTACGACACAGGTTTAACTGAAGACATCTCACCACCTCATTGTGACGTCGTGTGTAATCACTATTTAAAACCTTATTGCATCTCGTTGCCAAATGATCGACTGCTTTTTTGGGAGATTTACAATGATTGCAATTCGATCCTTTTTCTTCAAAGAACAAATTTTGGTCTTGTAAAAGGAAATACAAGGTTTCGGCTCTTGGACCATTATTCCCTCTTGCAAACCATCCCGAAGATGATGGGTCTTTTAAACATTTGACTAACATAGAATAAAGAGACTTACTGTTAATTTTCATCAATAACCATTCAATTTGAACTTGTTTAAGTTTCCGTACATCCATTGCAGAGGAATTATCCCCGCGATCGTGGGCATATGTGTTTTCTTTAAATTGACAATCCGCAAAATTCAGCTTTCCTCAGACATACATTAGATTTTCCTTCCAAATCATGGAGGAATTGGAACAACATGCATCCACTTTTGAACACGATTGAAGTGAGTCCTCTCCCAAGTTTATCTCTTTATAAATAAAGCCTCTTTTTATTTGCAGGCTTTAAATGAAGTTTTATCTCATAAATAATACGTCAAACGTCAACATCAAAATCCTCAAACTCATGTGGTTCAATGTTGATTAGTCCAATATAATAGTTGTAAAGTGACAGTGCGGATTCGTTAATGCTTTGAACATATTTACTGCATTCAACTTTGTGCTTGCCAAACCTTTGATTCTTTTTCTAACTTCATCGGCAATCTTTTCTAAAATTTCCTGTTTTAGAGTGTTACTCCATTTATCCTCCAGCACTCCAAGGTATCGATAGTTTTCAGTTCCATCCAAATATTTTGCTTCCTTTGATAAACATTCAACATTAGTAGCCGACTTAATGTTTTTATTGAGTCCTGCTGATTCAAAAAATAATTCAATGTCGTGCATCATCTTAATAATCGTGGCCTCTTTCTGGGCAAATATTTTTAGATCATACATAAAAAGCAAATGGTTAGTGGCATAGGTAATCATCGATAGACTAGACTGGCTAATATGCATTGTTGAGTTTTAAATAGGAATTCATGACTGTCAAACGCTTTTTGGACGTCTATCCATGCTGAATATAAAGAGTTGTAAAATTCTTGGTTAATACACTGATTTATTAGCACCCTGACACATTTTTCTCGTTCCTAGTTGGATATCTGAAATTATTTGGAATGTGTCAACAAAATCACTTAGTTTCTTATTGACAAATTTTGTTATCAGTTTATATAAGTTCGGCATGCATGTAGTTGGTCGTAAATCTTTGATGCCTCACAATATTCCTTTTTGGTAAACGATGCGTTATCCCAGTATGACCAATCCCCTGGAATACATTTTCCATTAACAACATCGACAATCACCTTATGAAAATACTCATGCAATGCATCAAAAATTATAATTTATTGAACAACCTTTTATAGTGAATATTAAAGAACATGTAAGTACTCTTATATTCAAAGTAAGGATTAACTGCTGTTTAATTTATACCTTTAAATATAATTTAAACGTATATTTCGTAATGAGTTCTAAAGATTTAATTAAAATGGAAATTAAAAAGTAGTTTTATATATAAATTAGTCATTTTTTATTCAAAGTTATTAATAAAATTTATGAAAAACTAAATTTAATAACAAGGGGGACTTTAGTGATGGATGATATCTCAGAAATTCAGCATTTAACTTGATTGGATCTCGTTCTGAAATGGGAATGTTTTCTATTCAACAGAGACTTGATTTATTAAAGTATTGACTGACTGATGGATGTGGTTTTATTTGTAATGATAAAGAATCTGTTAGGGAAGTATGTGGAAGTAAAATGTTAGTGGCTGGGTTATTGTGGGGGTGATGTTATTCAACTGTTGGAACATTTGGATGTGGAAAGTGATTTGGATGTAATTGATATGACATTAAATGTATTTTAAAGGAGAAAACTGATAATTTTATTGATAATAGATTTATCAATTTGATTGGGAATGAACAGTTAATAATTGTGTTATTTTAGTCGATTGGTGGATTATACTCTCATTAGTGCAGAAGTATCTGTATATTGGCAAACATTGATTTAATTTTGTGGTAAAAGTTTACTGTATGGTATCTTGTGGAAATGAAAGCGAACGAGAAAATGCTATTATTGACGTCATTGCTGAAATTAGGGGTTCGCAGTACTTGAATGAGGACGACATGTGTCATCCTTGGACGTGAGGAAATGAGTGAACTAAAATTCTCTGTATTTTTATATTTAAACTTCACAGTTGGCTCAATTAAAAAAGTCAGTCTGACGAAATTTGGGAATTTCACAAAAATGGGAAGCTTGAGGAGGCTATGGAAACGAACGAAAAGCTGATCCAAGTGGAGGATAAAATAAAGGACATTGAGAAGATTATGAATCCAATTGTGCTGGATGTGGAGGTTCTGTGTTATAATATAAAGGCTGTTGAAATTGAATCAATAGCTGTCTTGAAACGTTCTCTTGGAATATTTATACACTTTATGACAAATGCTAACAAAATACACAGTTCCATCTACAGTACTCTCACTTATAGATAATTTGAAACATCATCTCCTCGTCGTCAAAATATTTAAACATCATCTTCCTGTGAAACCTATTTCCATGTACCTGTGTTTCTGAATAGTGTCGAAA
The DNA here is from genome assembly GCA_011109175.1 of Dicyema japonicum. Taxonomy (NCBI): domain Eukaryota; kingdom Metazoa; phylum Dicyemida; class Rhombozoa; family Dicyemidae; genus Dicyema; species Dicyema japonicum. The sequence continues at coordinate 1,192,482 of RDEW01000006.1, forward strand.
TCGCACTTTGTTAAAAAATCCGTAACCATTTTCTTAATTGATCTAGAATTTTCAAAAACGATGTGTTGCTATACATAAATAGGAGACGGACCGAGACAAGAGAAAAAGTGACCTCTGTAGTTGTATAGAGGGTAGAAACGGCAAAAAATGGTGGTCCTTCATGTTGTATCTGAAAAGCACCATTAATTTCTCTTTTCTAAAATATTATAAAAATAATTTATTCTAGTGTGAAATCAGAGTCATTAATTTTTTGAGTTTTAAAAATTCGATCAATTTTGAGAATTTTAAAAATTAGTGAAATAGCTATTTCAACCGTGGCAGAACTTGCGCTACAACTTCGTTTACAGTTAATCGAAAAATGTTAAAAAAAGATCCCCGTCTTAGTTTACTACAAACTCTGAATATGTCTTTGCATAACATGAGCTTTCTGAGTTCGTGACCTTATGCCCATTAACCAACAACGTGAGTCGAGTAAAAATGTTATTAGTAATTTTACTTATTGAAAAAATAGGAAAAATGTCAAAAAAGCATTTACCTAAAATAATTGATAAGTAACCTGGGAAATTATAATCTCTTTGAGTCCCCAATTAATATTTTTTAACCTTTATGCTAATCTTACAGGGTTTCCACTTCATATTAGTCATTTTCCAGATCAATAAAGTCATTTTTCATTTTTAATTGAACCGTTTCCAATCCAATTAAGTCGTTGTCCACTTCAAACGAGTCACCTTCTCTTTAAATAATTCATTATATTTTTTAAAGCAAAATTTTCAAAAAATTAAAAACCAAAGTATATGTTTTAAAAGAAAATTGAAAATTTAGACTTAATTTAGAATAATATGCAATCTTCTATACTCTAACTTTTTTAACATGTGTCTAAAAATTTCAGCACAATCGTCTCGAGACCTTCATTAATCAAATTAGGTTGACCTTAATAATAATTTCATTTAAGCAAGGTATTTATGTTCAATTCCAGAGAGTTTTCAAAACACCAGGAGATATGACGTTTCTATAGATTATCCGCAAAAGACTGAAATTGTACTCAGTCTCAGCGAGAACCGCGGAAAATATTGACGAATAACTTTATTTAGCAATTCAAAGCATTAAGGAATTATATTTCTCGTCAATTCAAGATTCCCCCAAAATCACTAAACTGTAGTGTAAATTACAGGATCTATGTTATAAAATATGTTTCAATAACACAAAAATATTTTATAATAAAAACACAAAAATCAATCAAAAATGATCCCCGTTGTGTTGCCTCTCAAGATCAACTGGATAAGGAAACGAGTCTAACGTTTGTCGTGGCTTTTCAGTGTAACCAGGAGTACCGGCTTCTTTATGATACTTTAAAGCTGGATCAGTAACTTGTTCGTACCAAACTAAGATATCCTCTTTATATACAATTTCAAGCTCATAAAGGATCATCAATAGAAGTGCAGAACTCAAATAGAACTGCAGAACCGGGGCCAAGTGATGAAGAATTCGTTGAAATCGTTTTATAGGCGTCTCATTCTCAGACGTTAATCTCAAAAGGACCACGACAATGATCTTTTGTAATTAGGACAGCGGCAGAACGCACGTTAGTCTATTGTAAAACATAAAATTACTTTAGTGAGTTCAATTCGATGATAAAGTTGTCCACAGTGATAATTGATTAGCAGCGTATCTTTTGATCGTTTCATGGGCTTCTGGAATTAAATGAGAGAAGTAATCTGCTATTTCACTTTTTCCTCATCACTATGGTCACTTTCCTTGATTTGAATTCCCCATAGAGAAGATGATATCAATTCATCCACAAAGTTTTTGTCATTGATTTTTACGCCACTACTCAAGACCACAACAGAGGAGGTTGAAGAATTTATAGGAATTTGGGAGTGTATCCCAAAAAAAGAATCCGATCAAGTTGATTGATGTCCATTATAACAATCGTCGTGACTAATAAAGTTTTTGAGTGTACTAAGGAAGAACTGAATCCAGCTTTTACCCCACAAAGTCGCAAATAATGAACAATCTTTAAAATTAAAAAACAATATTTTATACTTTTATCAAATAGTCATTCGAAATTTTACGAATAATAATAATAACAGACCACGGTTACATAAACTAACGAATATAGCAACTTAAGAAAAATTATTTTTTAAATTAAAAAAATATATAAATAGTTTTTTATAGTAAAAATATCCATCTGATTTGAAAGTGAAAGCAACATAATTTTTTTTACAAATTAATCAATTTATTACTGAAAAAAGTGAGCAAATGGTCATACAGCGGCCGCTCTGACTGCGTGGCTATTCCCTCTCAAGATGGGCGTTGAGCCAGTGAACGCTCTCAGAAGATGCCTTTGTCACAAATAGCATTACGATATCAGATAGATGATACTAGCAGATCTTCAAAAGAATACCGGCATACAGCATCGTCCAGGCCCCGATGAAAGAACATGGAAGGTAGGGCAACATAATTAAAATTAATTTTAATCAAAAACGCTTAAGGCCAGGATATTTCATCTGAAAATAGTTCTTGAGGTACTCTCTAGAAGCAATCCAATCTCACCTAGATTTTTGGTGATCCTTAGGATCCGACGGACTAAATCGTCCGTTTGTGCGACATGGATTCCTGCCATCTCAAAAGCAGAAGAGACTAGAATTCCTTTTTACAAACGATTTGGATGTCCACAACAACTAAACTCCCCAAAACACAATTTGGTTTGCATAACCAGTTTTATGAGATTTCCAATTGACTCACCAACCAAAAAAGAGGACTCAGTTTCTTCGCCTTTGCAACGAACAATTAGATCGATCTATTAGTCAGCAATAGAGCTGTTGGGTCTGTTAAGTGATGCGAGAGGAACAAATTTTTGCATTCTTGTGATAGGTAGACTGTATGAATGCCAGAAAGGGGTTGAAAAGTTAATTGAACACTCAATGTGCCATTGATGATAAGGCATATTGGGTCACTAGTATGGGTGACATCTTACTTGTGTTCTAGGGGTTGAATTGGAAATCAGTAACCATTTCCGAAAGTGTGGTTTATAAAAACATTAAATACTTGACCATAGACTTCCTGAGATCATTTTTTCTAATCGCTGCTCTCGAAAGCCGTCAAAGAGACTCCCATGTCTAGTCCAGCTCTGAATGGAAGATATGTTCGAGATCTCCTTGCTTATCCTAGGCCATCAGGACTATCGTGAAAGTGGAAGATCTCTGGGAATGTCCTATCTTAGTAACGCCTTTCCTAATGCTCGCTTTACAAGGACACAAGTCCACCGAGAACAAAGAAATTATCCTGTGATGTGAGAAAGAGTGAATGGACCTTTTATGATGCCTTCCTGGACAGGTGGATCTAATAACACACTCCAATGACAATATGAGAGTAAGGAGCGTAGCATGATGAGAATTCCTCAACAGGCTATACGCTTAAAAAAAATTTGCGCGATAACCAGAAAATGGCTGGTCGAGTGAACGTTTGTAGGGATTTGGATCTTGTTAAAGTTATATTTGATGGAGTTCAGGTAAAGTGTGGGTTTTGATGGCTTTAGACTGGTGAGGTCATCCATAGTCAGGACTTCGATGACGCCAGTCTCGGAATGCAATCTATCGCAAGGAAGCTTTCAGACGCAGGATATGAACAACAGAACGACTATGAGTTTGTTACGGATGTCTCAAATGAGGAAATCCTAGCCGTTTTGTGTCCTCCATAATTTCTTAATTTACTTTAATTTCATGACTTTTTTTAAAATTTGGAGTTTTGGTTTTTATTACATTTTGTTGATTCCCGACAGGTAAATCTCTGGGACATCTTTTTGTGTCCTCATTGAATCCTCAACAGAGACACAATACCGCCTATGCTATCTTGCCAATATTCATTTGGCGCCCTTACTTCTTATTTTGTTAAACCCCCAACCAAGGGCTTAGGCCATATCATATCTCTATTACTCATGAAATCAATATTAAGTTCATGCTAAATAGATGATGATCAATGAATAAAAATAGGTCAATTTAAGAATAAATTCAGTGACATTATGCAATATGGACAATTAATTCAGTTTCACATTCAAAGAAGCTAGACAAGACCTTGTAGTTACAGGTCAATGGAGACATGGATAGATTGTCCCCTAGATGTTTGAAAATTGAATGTGGAACGAGTGACCCCATAAAATAAAGTTACATCAACATGAACAGAACATTATAAGGGGAATCATTTTAAAGTTTAACTCATAATAAGAATCTATTGAGGGATTGATTTTGCCCCCACAATCAGATAGGAATAATAAATTAACAAAAAATACAGACAATGTGTTGTAAACCTGAGACCGGTAGATTGGTGCACGTCCCGCAACCACTACCAAGCAAAATATTTGGTAGTTATGTGCTAAGAGGGAGAAGTCATTCCGTCTAGCCTCTTCGTTATTCTCCGCTACTGATCTTAATGAGTGTTAATGTTGAGTTTAAGCCTGATCCCAGCTTGTCCACTTATACAAAGAACGTTATGGAATCAGATAGAAAGTTCTAGAACTTTGGGTTCATAACTGTATACACTTTATCCAATTTTTTATGCTTCCATATCAACTCCTTTTTTCTGGATTAATATAATACGTGAGATGGTCAGTGGTGGTTATCAAAGCAATGCTAAAGACAGCATACCGTTCACGGGCATAAGTTCACAGACCTTTCGTCGTCTAACAAATTACGATCAAGCTAGAGCTCTTACCCTCTATTTTTATAAGTGAACTAATGGGAGCCATCGTCATTGGCTCCGTCCTACTTAATAGCTGATGACTTCCTACAAGATAGTTAGACCGAGGTTACTTAACTTACTAACTAAAGACTCTTAATATTTCATGGTCATGAGTCATGACAAGGCATATTCAACGCAGAAACTAGTAGCAAAGTCATCTTTCTCCATTTGCCTCTGTCATTCGCAATCTCACGTAGTCAATTCAGATTCTCTAGGATGCGTTTTTCAATCTTTTGAATGTCTCAGTCGATTTTTTCCATGAACAATCATATGTACTACGCTGAAGAATAAATTTGAGAGATAATTTTTTATACACGAACAAAAGTGTAAAGCCAAATAATTTAGTGACCCCAGCTTCGAGTAATTCTCGGATTCTCGTCTACGGGTCCGCAAGCGATCCCACTATTTTCTTGAAGTATCTCTTCGATTATTTACAGAGGAATTAGATTCTTTCTTCAAAACTGCAAAAATTTTTATATATGGATAACTTTTCCACCAAGTGGGTATCCTGGTTCCTTACAAAAACACAGGAAGAAGTGAAACATGTGTATTTGATGATGGAAACTGATGAATTTAGCCGATAATCAATCATATACCGAATTAAGTTCTACTGGACCACCAGTGGGAGAGCTATCCATATTGGCAATTATAAGATTGTCCCCATAAAATAGAAGTATGGTATTACGGTCTCCAATTGCTGGAATATCGTTAAAAACAAATCAAATAGAATCGAAGACACAGGTTCTTTATGGGACCCCGTTAAAAAGTAAGTGTGATTTTGAATTTGTTTCCTTGACGCGAACTCTTCTGCGTCGGTTTTAAAGAAAGTCTACAGCCGCGTTCAGATGTAAATTTGATACAAAAATCTTAGTCAAGAGTGGTTTGAAGACAGAGTCGGAAACCTTCTGTATATCGATTGATACTATAGTCGTCCTTAAGTGAGTATACCTATTGAAAACCATCCGTGATAAATTAGGGATTAGAGCTTGAGTCATGGTATATCGTCCAGCTTTAAAGACCTGCTGGAACCAGGGGATTAGCAGAGGAAGATGGATTAGGATCGGAATAAGACTAATAAACAAAAATAAATTGAAATAAGATTCTTCAGCACTTTCGCCTGTTGGACTTATTGTTCAAGGAGAATAGGCGAGATACCGTCGTAACTCCTTTGACGGTGGAATTCCTGGGTCGTCTAGGAAATCAGATTTCTACACGCACATGAGATTTACGTGAGTGCTGCTAATTATTTGAGCGATTTTCGCTTGCTATTCTGAGAGGGAATAGCCACGCAGTCAGGACGGCTACTGTATCACTCCAGGTAAATTGTTTCTTTTACATAATACAGTATGACCTCTATTTGGGGCACCTATTTAAAAAAATGCCCCAAAATCAGAGGTTTCCCTAAAAATGGAGGTTCGGCATTTTCTTTAGATTTATCCACAGTTTAACAATTTAAATTTGTTTTTTATTAAATTTATAGATAAATAATGTTTTTTTTTGTATAGATTTTTCAGAATTATATTAAAAACAAATTTATTTAACGATAGGAAAATAGTCTGTTAATTTCCCTCCGGTTGCGGATTTTTTCATTTGCATTCCTAATTTTTTTCTGAAATTATAATAATCTTTCAAAACTTCAGGAAACAAATTGAAAATCTTCATCTGAAGTTACAAATGATTTTGATGTTATTCTTTTAATGTATAATCCGTTTCATCGCAGTTGAAAATATTTTCAATGCCATAGTTACTAACATAGTCATCGTACTTATCAAAAAAAATTCCAAGGCAAGAAATATCACACGAATTTTTTTCACCACTTATTGTCTTAAATGAAAAATTGTGTCTTCTTAAATTTTTCAAGCCAACCATTCGAACCTCTGAATGAAGTATAGTTCAAATTCCTAGCTACTTTTATAGCAATGTTTTTAAGAATTGGTCCTGAAACGGGAATAAATTCTTCCCTTGCTTTAAAAAAGCATTCATAAACAATTTTATCGAATTTCTGTGACAGACTGTTTTTTCTCTGTGAAATTTGACTAAGACAATTGTACGAACCCATTATTTATAAAGTTCATATAATTTTGTTTAATTCTAGATACTGCTCCTAAACAATAGAATTATCAGATAACCTTTACTAATTTTATACTTTTTGACAATATCTCGTTTGCTCATGAAACAATTTTCGTTAATTTCTTGGGCAATTTTAAGCTTTAACTCCAGAGTAAGCTTCCTCCCCATGACAACAAAAACGCAAATCTAGCACGCGAAGTTTAAGAAAATTTTATAGTTAAATTTAATATTAATTGAAAGACTTTATATAAATTAAAAAAATTAAGTGCCCCAGTAAGAGGTTCAGGAAATTTCCAAATTTGGAAATTACTGTATAAAAATGATCTAATTTTCAAACTGCCCCAAAATCTGGGGGTGCCCCAAAAATAGATGTGCCCCAATGAGGAGGTCCGTCCCAAATGGAGGTTGCACTGTATTAACTTTTTATTGATGGTTTGAAGATATTTTCTCAAGAGGAGATAACAATTATTAGAATGATGGAACACATGAAGTCTTTTTTAAATCAATACTTGAGAAAAACACATGACATATCGGCTACTAATCTGGAATGCTTATTGAAGGAAGCCAAGTATTTTGATGGAACAGAGGAGTGTTATAAGATGAATAGAGTAACATTCTAAAACAGGAGATTTTACAAAATATTGCTATAGATGTTAGAAAAAAATAGAAGGTTTGGCGCATAAGAAAGCTGAATGCAGAAAAGATATTCAAAGCAATAAATGAATACGCATTATCACTTTACAATTACTAGATTGGACTGATCAACATCGAATTATATGAGTTAGAGGATATCGATGTCAAGATTCGTCGTATTCTTTGAGGTACGATTGCATATGAGATCCGCGAACGAAGAAAAGCTATACCTTCCTAGATATAAACTTGGAAGAAGTTTAGAATCAGTCGTGTTTAAGAGTGAATGCATGCTATTTCAATTCCCACGTGAGGAAATATATGCGCCTTTTCTTACTCGATAATCTACGTTATCGACATTAGCGCTGCGAAAGTATATACGACTACAAGTATTAATGAGAATATAAAGGCTATAAAATACTCACTTTTTGTCCAACATATTGAATCGAATTATTTTTATGCCGTTTATTCGCCTCGTTTTGCAGTAAACTACTACTTCTGTTGATCTATAATAGAAAACTTGGAATTTATTTGTTGGAAGGTTAAAAAGGATTTCTATTAAGTTTGTCAACTTGATTGCTGTGCGGCAAAATAACAGATATTTAAATAAAGCAAATAAAAACTCGACATCGACTTTAAATGGACTTTATTGACATTAAATTTTGACTAATTTGACTTTAGTTTGGCTCTGTTTAAATTTTGATTTTTCAAAATTTATATTTTTCGCTTAAATTTATTAATACATTAAGATGTATTTATTATGCATGCGCCATGTGGGGTCCATTCATTTCGCGGGAAAATTCCTTGAAGATCGAAGCTAAAAAGGCTTCTAAAATTACAGAACGATGGACTTTTCGAATGTTCAGTCTCCAATGCCTATGGAATACTTAATACGTAGAACAGAGGAACGTGTCGTTGCCACTACGAGGATTCAGTTACGTGCTTTTGTGTGCTCGAGGGATGAACATCGTTTCAAGTTGAAATTTTTTTAATGCTTTTCGTACTGAGCATGTGTCACCCCATATTTTGGGGAATTTTCAAAATATCTGAGAAGGACTTTAAATTGAGGATTATTTTTAACGTCGCTATATATGATCGACTCCAAGATCTTGATCGAAAGCTTAACGCTAGTATTAGCCACTAATAAATGAACCGTTGAGTAATATTTGATAAAAGAAAAATTTTGGCTTTGTTAGCAACTGAAGTAGGTTATTTTCTCAGAAGGTTGATCCCATTGGTTTTCACGAGAATCACATGCTCGTGGAGAACACTGCCTAAAAATGTAACCAGCAGATAAACTTTCTCAGCAACTATTTATTAGCTTTCCTGGCAGTGGCTATATGACAAGGGCCATGTTTACGTTCCCAGTTCCTTCCAACCTCGCATTATGCCGTCAGTGCTTTCAAAACTAAAGGTGCCAATAGAACAAGGTTGTCTGTATTTTATAATCTCAGACAAACAATAAATATTAAAAATTAATTTTACAAAAGTAATCGGTTGTCTTTACCTTTTTCTTACATTTTTTGACAAATTAAGCCGAAACTCGTAAAATTTGAACGACTGAGTGATGTGCAGAAAATTTTCTCAAAATTATCGAATAAATCCTAACAGTCATGCTAACTAATCCAAGACATTGAAAGTGTTCTTGAATTCTTGTTCTTTTTTTTTTACTCGTTTTTAGTCCCATTAGACATTCCCATTAGAAAATATTATTACATTTCCTATACTTTAAAGATCCCACGTTGTCGATGTTAGTCAAATTTTCTCCCATATTTTGGCAATATTTTTGCCATCAGCATAATTTCGGAATTCTCTTTAAAAGAGTATAAAAGCTTCCTTCAAAACAGTCCCTAAGATGAAGGACTGGGGGTAAACAAACAAACTAACAGAAACATAAAATTGGGAAAATTGAAAACTTTATAGATTTTAATACTCAGCTAACAGAATATAACTATCACGGTTAAAGTAATCAACCAACTTCATCATCACAGGATCACCGATTACCCGTAGCATCATTTTCAGTCTTTAGATTGTTTTCTTTTCTTCCGATCGTTTTTGAGTGTCTATGCGGTTGGAAGAATGTTTATATGGGTTATGAACAAAATCGGGAATTCCTATGTGGCGCAACTGGGAAATTCACGCGAATAGAGATGGGATTCACATGACCTGAATACTGTTATTATCCGTGGCAATGAACACTGTCTCTTGGGAGCCAGTCTAATTTCCGAGCAAGCACAATATTGTAAGTTCGTTTCGTTCGTTGAACTCGTTGATTATTTGTCAGACATCCGCTTAAGATCCATGCTATCAGATTGATCCTTTTCATGACGTCACAGAGACCTCAATTTGGCGAATGTTCGTCCCTCGAGCACACATAATACGTATCGGCCGTATAACTGTATGCTCGTAGTCACACGGACCCGGTCCTCGGTTCATGTAGATTAGGAAATCCAAAGGTCTTTGAGAGGGGACCTTTCCAGAAGTCGATCGTTTCGTAATTTTATGTGTCCTCTTTGACTGGGATTGATCTTCATAGTAAAGTTTTAGAAAATCAACTTTGTTTTTAAAACGTTTTTTTAGTGGGACCGCGGTATAATAATAAATAAAATTGTTCCAGAGACCGAGGATAAATCAAATTAACAAATTCCTTGATCCTGACGCGTTCCAGCAAGGCCTTCACCAAGAACAGTGATTCAATAGACGTCGTCCGTAGAGCTGAGCTCGATTCCAGAACTCGTCGCCGAGGAACGAAATTGTCTCACGTAGAATAAATAGTTGGATCCTTTTGAATGCTTGTCGGGCATTGGGCGTTACCTAAGTAAGGTGGATCCAATGACGCCAACAGAGCAAGGAAGATGAATTTTCAACCAATTAGCCACACAAGACGAAACGCGGCACGAAAAATTGAATTAAACAATAAATTTATAAATTAATAAAACTAAGCAGATTTATTAAAATAAATAGATAAAAATAATCAACAAGTTATACGTCTAACTTACTATTTTAATATTAATCAAACAATAAGTATTTATTTTTATTAAATAAATAAATAAATAAAAATTTTGTCCCTTTCCTCACCTTGAGGGCATCCAGGTAGCCTTTGAAGAATCTGGAGACAATTTCATCCAAGTCATGACCACAAGGATTAATTTACCTTTGCGTGACGGATAATCTCAAGTTCGTTAACTTTATAAGCTAATCCTTATTATTATAGGTTCTTCCGCGTGGTTAATTGGATGAACGTCTTATCTTTTATGCTGATTTCGGATAGACTTTGTTTTTGTGGAAATGGAAACTGGATACACTTATCTAGTTTTTTACTTTAACTTCTTTCTCGGTGAATCCGGGGTTAATAAATTAAAATTAATTTAATTATTATAAGCAACAACATAGAATCATATTTAGTGCCAAACTCGCCGACTACTATGTCTTCACCGTTCCCTAGTGATCTGTTTACTGGTCTCAAATCTCCACTAAGGACTTAGGGAAGCGTTATACGTAGACGCCCTATGACTTTTTCCACGTTTCAAAGAATTTGTTTGCTGGCGTATCTCATTTCATTCTTAGAATTTAACCAAACAGTTTCCACCTCATGATCAGAGTGTTCAGGGGTCCAGAGGAGCATCTTTTGTTACACGCATTGGCCAGTTTAATCCCAAGAGAGATAAAAGTTGCTTCTTATGAAAGGAGTTGAGCCTTTGTCCATTGGTTTTCGAAATTATCCATGTTCCAGAGTTATACGTAAGGATCGGTTTCACGAAATCCTCATACAATCTGACTCGGAGTGATGGGCAGACTGGATGCCTTTGGATCCATCCTTTCAAAATGTTCTTACTACAGTTTTCGGTACTGCGTGGTTCTAATTGAGACCATTTAGCTAGGCGGTCTGCTGCTACCTCCAGGAGATGTCAAAGTGCATCTTTATTACTTGAGACAAAGTCAACATCATCGGAATAAACAATTTCCATAATATTGTCGCTGTAATACTTCCGGAGATCTCGTAGACCATATTCAATGTACGCAGCTAACAATACCAGAAGAGGGAGTCTCCTAGAGGTGTGCCTGCTGTTGTCACGATTTTCCAATAAGCACCCGCAACACCGTGTTTGATAGAGTATCCGTATTAAGGTGACCGAGTCCGGATCCAGGAAGGTTTCCAGGACTTCAATAAGTTTTCGTCGACGGACAGTGTCCAAGCTTTGGTGAGATTAATTCCTGCGGGAAGCGGTATGGCTGAGGCAATGAATTGGGATTCAGTTGTCCACGGGAACGCTTACTCCGTAATGTCAGCAGCCGCTCTTCCCCTATAATGTTAATAAATAATATTTTATTGTTAAATAAATCAAACTTTATTTAACCAATATAAATTTATTCTTTTATTTAACACTGACATCCATCCAAAGTGGACCTCTCCGACATTATCGACGCTGCAGTTGCCTCTCACGATTGTAACAAAGATCAACTGGAGAAGCCACCGGGTCTCACGTGCGTCGTGGCTTTTTAATATAGCTAAGCGTCCAAGTTTCTTTAGGAAGCGAAGCGATTTTCCACTTATTCCTCCAGTTGTCTTGACCACAATCGGATAAACACGAATCGGTCGCCTAGCGGTTATTGTTAAATAAAATGTTAAGCATAAAAAATAAAAATAAATAAGAAAAACATGGTTAAAATTTTTTAAAAATCCTTGAAATTCTAAATTCGAGCATTAGGTAACGCGTAGCGCCTGTGACATAATGGAAAAAACCACCGGAAACTGACATAAATTGAAATTTTTTCACCTGAAATCCTTGGTCACTCCCTCCAATGGAATATCAAAGTTTTCATGATTAAGTACTGCAAATATAATAATGGACAATTACTTTAACAATGAGAACAAACCATCGTTTAGAGGAAGACCCAGAGTCACTCTACCCGTGGCTCTGAACAAGGATCTTAATGGAATAGGAAGAAAACTTAAATCTGCAGAAGTCGAACCGCTCTCCAAATGGACATGGAGTATTCTCCTTTAGTGGATGGTTTTTAAGGTGACGTAAAGGGAGCTCTTGTTAAGTTGGTTAATTATAGGAGTGACTCCAAGAATCTTTTGTTGAACGACGATAGCCTCCGCGCCGGTGTTAGCATGATTTTCGGGCTTGATGGTTGACCCGAAGCGGATTCATCCTTTTAGGGAGAAGAAACGCCGTGAGGTTACCCAGACGTACCGCTCCCATCGAAATCAAACGTGGTCTTGAGTCAACTGAGTACCCGTCTTTGATAGAGCCCTCGTGTTTCACAACTGAGAAAAGATAAGGATGACCTTTACATGTTTTCACAAGTAAGATCTCTTGTTTGGGAAATGTGGGTGGCTTCATTCACTGATAATCCTGACTGCCCAATTGCCTACTCTACCGAAGAGAGGGAACTGAAGACATACTCGGCCCCTGTATCTCCTAAAAGTGACTCTAAAAAGTGGTATTAAGAGCCAGGAGTTAGTTTGGTCACCCTTTGTCTTTGGAATAATTTTTAATTTTTAGCAGAGTAATTTTGAAAAATTTGATGCGACGTTAACCAACTTGATTGAAATGTTGAAAAACAAGTAAATTTGACACATTTAAATCAACGATCAACATTATTAAGGAATGGAAGACATTTCTGGAATTTTCTTTCGAAATGGAGAAATTGGAATCTGAAGATTGGATTTAATTCAGGTTTGCTTGTAGAATTAAATTGTAAGACAAATACTGGTGATTTTGCCGATCTAATAGACTCGTGGAGTAAACGACTAGGTAAAGAAAAGAAGTCGGGAGTAATTATTAAATTAACCAAGGAAATTGACAATTTAACTGTTTGTAGTAATTTCTAGAATTCTAATAATCGATTCCATACTTTAAATGGCTTGTTGGAGAAGACCTGGCTTATCTTTTTTAATTTTTAAACGACTTTTAGTTTCTTAAAATGAGTAGGCTCGGGTGTCTGCCCGCACGCATTAAATGGCACGATCCTACAACCTCACTAAATCATTCATCGGTAGTAGCGACGGGTGGTGACAAAGGGCTGGGACGTAATCATTGCAGGTTAATGACTTGCGATTACTAAGAATTCCTTATGCACGAGGAATAATTACAAACCTCGATTCCTGTCACGAAAAATTTTTGTGTTGCTGTTTTCTTTTTTGGCAAGCAAGACACCCACTGCTATCTTTGTTGTAGCGCGTATGCAGCCCCAAACGTCTAAAGTCAATGTTACTTCACTATATTCTGGTTTTTTGGTTTAACTTGGTTCTTAAAAAGTATGTTCAAGTGGCTGAACGAAACGTCTGATGACATCGGATCTGAAGGTCTGGCTGGGATCGAATGGAGTTTTCAACGAAGGTCAATTCTTTTCAAACAAATCCCACCCATGAGGCGACGAGTCCTTCTGCGCGATACAGTAGTTGAAATGAATCTTTCTACCTTCTACCTGACCAAATCCTCTGGTGAAGATTACATTATGAAAACTATTCCGCCGAATAATGAAGAGATGTCTGCGACGGTAGGACGTGTGATGAAAATGGAATAGGGTGGTTCTACTTTTCCATCTCTCTTCTGAAGTGGAAGCATGTAATGTACTATTGGAAGATGTATTTGGTCGACACAAGCAGATGTTCTCATTTTGATAAGAGAATCCACAGAGTGTTGAGGGTTAATGACCGAATATCCGTATTTCAGATTAAAAGTAGGAGGACAGATAATTCCTTTATATCCTCAATGGCTGGTTTGTCTATAAACCCTGATGAACTCGATTTGTTTTACATGTAACTAACGGATACCGTCTCTGATTTTAAAGCCTTGTTATGACCTTTTTAGTGGAGAATGGAATGCAAAAGTGGTCATTGATTTGGAAAGAACCCTTTATGGGCGGGCATTCTAGCGGGGGAAAAATATGTCAGGATTGTTTTTGTACAGTCATGTAACGTGGTTGTCACTTTATTTAAAATCGGTATTCTATCATAATAGGGGACATAAGATTACATGGACTGGACTCTGAAAATATAGGATGGAGATTACATTCACAGCCAGAAAGACTATGTACAATGAAAAGGATCTCTTCGTGCGTTATTAACAGCAGCTATGTTGTAAAATGCTAAAGACCCCCCATCTGTGAAAAAGTATTTCAGAATAGATGGAGATAGAAGGAGAGATTTGATCTTTTTTAGTGGAAGCTTATGCTTATGGGAGAAGACGTGTGGAAATTACTGTATGGCGATTAAGAAGGAGATTGCGGACATAAATATGGAACTCCTCAAGCGATGACTTGGAATCTACTGTTGAAGGAATAAAGAAAGCAAGTTTCGAAACAATCCACGTGTTGGGAATCATTATCATCAACATAATCACTTTAATGATCGAGAATTCAACACATTTTTAGCAAAACAACTGGACGAGTCAATCTCCTTCAAATAAGACGAAAAGTGTTGTTTTCCGTTTTCACGACCTGGTAAGATTTTGCAAAAAAATGGAAGAGCTTCAAAACTCGAACGATGAACTGAAGACTGTTCTAAATGACTAGAATTTCCAAATGAAGTACTGAAACAACAGAGACAGTTTTCGAGCCATTTTGGACAAATTGGAGGATACAAATTCGTCCAAAAACTAGGAATATCTAGAACTGATAGCTACAAAGTCTCCGATTGAAGTTATTTGTAGTCTCTTTGATTATTAGAGGGGGGAATGTCTGGTCGTATGATCTAGGTCTTTTTGCCAAGTCGGAATCATATTTACGGGAAATTGCGATGTTGGTGGAAGAAAGATGACCAAGAACGAAACTAGCAATAATTTTGATGTTCTGAAAGAATGTAATTCAATGCTGGTGGGTGAGCTTAATACACGTTGTTCTGATGTGGAGGTTGAGTCCCTAGCATTATCAGATGATTCTACCCCATTGATGGAATTGGCAGGTATTTATGGTTATGAGTATTCGTAGTTTATGTTTTGAAGAGAAATTGATGCACGAAAAGAATCTTCTTAAGGAATTCAAATGATCGGTTTGTTTGCTTGTCAAGTTGATGTGGAGATTGGAAGGCGATTATCCGAATGGCTGGAAAAGAGGTACCTAAGATCGGGTTAAAAAGAAATTTGGTGTTTGCGGTTGTATTGGTAGTTATTGGATGAGTGTGACTGTAAGTACAAATTAGTTGAGTCTGGATATACTGCATGTATTTGTCATTTGAGCGATAAGTATTGCGGGGACAGCCTCGGCTCCAATGTTTTGGTAGCGCATATTTTGAAGATTAATGGAATGAGTAATAATTTGAAAAGTTTAGGTTTTTTGCTTTAACTTGTTGATTTTATTTTGTTTTGTATGAATAGTGTAATATTTGTTACTTTTCTGTTGTTTTCTTACAGGTGGTTGGGTTACACAGAATTTTAATAAAAATGAGGCACAATAGACCGGACATTGTGATACACGATATAGAGCCTGGTCAAGTCCTCATCATAGAAGTTGGCAATAATAGTAAGGATACTAATAGCATATATAGTCATCAAATATAGTTAAAATTACTTTAACGGTTGACCTAATTTTACTGTCAAAAAGAAATATGACCTATTTTACTATCAAACAAAAAAGAACTTAGGATGTTTAAAATCATTTGGTCCTGATAGATCAATCTGTAGCAAAAATCGCACAGAAAAATAATTTTGTCATCAAACGATCACTTTATTCGATTTTTTAATATTTCACATAAAACCAATTCGAGAGTGCGAATATGATAATTCGTTACTTAGAACAATATCATCTATTTGATTCTAAAGAAGGCAAAAGATTCTCCCATCATACTCAGGCTAACTACTTCATACTGCTTTGTGTTAATTTCAAGTCTAATCCTCCAAAATTAGACCAATTAAATTACCTTGCAGTACTCTTGTCTGAAAAAATAATTTCAATTACCCTGCAGTACTCTTGTATAAAAAAGAAATAGATATTATCATATTTCAAGACCAAAATCCAGGTCATACGCATATTTTAATTCCTAGATAGAAGTAGGACAATCATTAGCTCTCGAATTACGAGAGCAGCCACCAGATAGACAACAAGCAAATTCGTTATTGTGAGTCAATTTCTGAAGTGTCAATGTGCGAAGCTCTCTTCAGATTCACTTAAAAATTGATTTTTGCGTAATTTGACTTGTAATTGAACATAATCAAAAGGTATTAAACTTTTGACACAATTTCTAAACATTTTGATAAAGCTATTAAACATTGTGGCAAAGTTATTAGACATTTTTGACAAATTTATTAAATTTTATGGTAAAATTATTAAACAAATCGGAAAACCATGTTAATTGTGTAAATTTAATTAAATTATTTATTAATTTTATTTATTTAATCCAACACTTTATTTAATAAAATTATAATTAATTATGACGACTGTAAATCATGTAATAATTTTAATTTCTTGTGGTTACTAGTATATTCATCATTTTGGTATTTAATCCTATAGATGTTCAATTTCATCATCTTATACCTTCCATTTGGCATTTTGACACAGAAAAATTGTCAAGAAATAAATCAGGTGCGATTTCTGTATTATATATTAATTATTAAGAAATTTGATTAATTGTACATTTTCTGGCCTACAAATTGATTCTAAAGTATAGATTTACGAATTCAATACATCACATTTGAACAAGCTTTCAATTTTTCTATTATACGATCGAAAGTGACGAATTTGTATTAAATATTACTTATTATAGTTACTGTCGGGAAGAAAGTTTAATATATGTAATCAAATACTTTCCCATCTACTATATTCTTGTTATATATATTATTAAATTAATAGGGATTACGATGCAATTCACTCATATACATCGCAATTGATTTTGCAGAACATTTAACATCTTTACAAATGTAAATTTTTTTAATTAATGTAGTGTCTTTCCACAGAGAATAGAGGTTATTCAAGAATTTAGAGTTGGTTCCAATTATGCTGAATTAAATAAGTATTTTTAATAATAATGTAGTGATTGTGTGCAGGGATTCATTCGGTGATGCAGAGGCGTATGATATTATATTTATCATAGGTATAAAGCTATACGTATAAATCATATTTTCCAAATAATACATGTATATGTTAGAAAGTAATATATTTAGACGAAACAGCAAGCAGATAAGTAAAACATGTAATTAATAATGTTATTTCAGACTGCAGTGCCATTGCGAACAAGTACAATGTAATGGGCTTTTGCGGAGTTACTAACATTTTACTAACTTAATTGGTTCTTTTATCGAGAATAAAAATTGGTGTTAATTAATTCAAATTTATTATGATTTAAATAATTTCCTGGTTGGCCAACTGAATCACACATCTCTACTTTTGACTCGGAAAGAATAATTTTATTTAAAAAAACGATGAAGGAAATGAATCGATATGATTGGTTTAAGAACGGATAGGCTTCCTTAGATTTATGAATGATGTGAGCATTATCCCAATTAATTTATTTAGTTTTGATCCCTGTCGACATAATTGTCGCTGAGTTCTTTCTCAAGATATTCAAAGAGATCAATTATATGAACAGAATTGCTTCTGATAGAGTCAGGTCCAAATTTTTTGAGAATAATACTCGTCGGAGTATTTAAATGAATTGGCACACAACTTTTTTTTGTATCAGGTGTCAAACTCCACGGATCAACACCCTTAATTTTTTGAGCTGATCTCTGAATATCGAAGGTGTTTTCTTGGTCATGCATATACCACCTTCTGGTTTATTTTATATAATCTTTTCTTCCCCCGACTTCGGACACCTTATCTTCCGATAGTATTTCCAAAAATAGGGATTTTTTACATAAATCTTCGCACCCTCAGCCTTTCATATACGGTCCGTTTATTATTTCCATCATTATACATGAATACCCTATAGTGACCCCAATCTAAATGTGATATGTTAAACCTCAAGAAAACTAAAGTAATGCTAGTTCAATATGCAATTTCCTTAGGGATCAAGCATTCACTATTTTCCTTGTCAAGCATTCACATTTGGTGACCTTGCTTCTTCAAAACCAGCTTACTATCTCTATTAAATCCATCTGTTTATTTGCGGACAGATAGTTAAGCTGTGACATGTTCTTTGATATTTCCGTTTATACCTTCTCTGATAGATTGGGTGGGACTTCATTCGATTTCGAATAATTTTGGCCGTCTTTGACGTAACTGTCTTTGCTGTCCACGTTCTCCCAATATCGCCTATTATCACCTGTCCATCGTTTTACCCTACTATCCTATGATCAGACTTTTTGGCAACTGAGCATCCATCATATCTGGCACAATGTGAGGACGAGCCACAAATTTATGCAATTAATTGTGTTCCCAGGAATCTCTCACACGCAGACAGGTCGTGTTCTCCTCAAGTGAGACATCTTGTATTCTTACAGAAGCAGATTGGCAGTTGAAACACCTATGTGGGTGTCTTCTGTACTATTCGAATTTAATGGTACGTGAGAAATGTTAAAACAATGTTGGACAAGCGAAGTAGCCTCCGCGTTTGATTTAACTAGAACCTTACGAAAAGGGAGTCTCCATCTGCCTTGTAGAAGTGGCATAAGCTCGTGGTTAGAGGGTGCTAATTCCTTTACAAATTCATGAAGGTCGTTATCATATACCCATAAAGGCAGGTTGTTCACACAATTTCGGAAGATCTATTCGGATTTAACTAAAGCAATGGTTTCCAAGAACATAAGGAGAAGTAGCATCCACATGTTCATAAAAATTCCTTTGTCCCCTCCTTTCTGAATTCGAGGCGGAAAATCCCGGAGCCTTTGTGACTAAATCTGATAGATCCCGTCAAGTAGAACAAAGTACAGCACGTTAGAAATTTTGATAGCTCTCATATTCGATGTGACAGAAATCTTTATAAATACATTGCCAGAGTATTCAAAAGCTGGCTAGAAGAAATTCTCGAATGCGAGCAAAAGAAAAGTATCGACATTTAACCAACTACCTTGGGGTTGGTCAAAGAAAAAAATCGACTGATAACTAAACTAAGATGTGTTGACCGGATAGACCGAATGGCTCTCAACGATCGCCTCAAGATGACCAAATGAGCCATCAAAGAGGGAACGAGATTGGCTCTGGGGCAAAGATGGAAAACTCGGCAATCTTCAAAAGACAATTAGACCAAATCCAGGGAGTAAACCCAATGTTGTTGATCCCAGTGAAGTGATGGAAGCATCGCAAGAACTTTGTAACTATTCTCTGAACGACCTCAAGAATGACGAGATAAGAATCACCCTCGAGGATGTCATGAATGCAATCAGAATATGCACAGCAAATACTCCAGGCCATGACCACGTTAGCATAAGTATGTTCAAAGTCCGGAAAATCGTCGAGTCGTTTGCCACTATTACTGAACACACGTCGGGTAGGGTAGACCAGTCATGCACTAAAGCTTTTTTGCCATTTCATCCAAAAGTAAGTGATCTCTGTTGCGATCGCTGAGGAAACTCAACGTTGATTATGTCGGTGGAATCATTTTTGATTGATTTTTTTGTGTTTATACAGATGTAAAGCAAAAGAAGTCCTGATTTATATATGCAACTCTATCAACTCTTATGTATTCACAAACAACAGACTGCACTCAATGAATATTCTGAAATGTTATAGACCTTTCTTGTTACTAAAGTAAGAGGTTATCGTAATACCTCAATATGTCCCCACATATAGGCCTATTGCCTTAACGCTCCACATTTTTTGATAATCCCATATATACCTGAAATAGGTTTTATCCATTTCCCCAAGTTCAAAGTAGACGTATTATTTTTAAATATTATTCTTCTATCCACCATTTTGGAAAACCTTCGAGTTGTATGACATATATGTATCGGAGTGGTAATCGACCCCACAGATAACAGATAAATTTTTATTTAACGCCCAAGACCACGGTAAAACCAAACTAACTATCACGTGATCCCGATGCGTTCCACCAAAATCTTCTCCCGGTGCTCCTCCTTCTTACCCCAGGATCTTCAAACATTTGCTGAAGTGGATTTCAACGTTGTCCAATTTTAAGGTGACAGTCTTCGTCCCCAACCTTTTGTCCGAAGATAAATGCGACTCTTTAATATAAACACAGAACCATGATACGAGAGAACTGTAGTATTTTATTTATTATTTAATAATATTAAAAAATACACTAATCACAAATTTTATTAATCCTTTCAAATTTATTAATCACATCATTAATACAAACATTAAGCCTTTTACCAGATTCCTTACATCTCAAAATAACTGTTCCATTACACCTTTGTCTGTCCCCCTAAAATCAATAAAATACAAACTGACTGTATAATTATAATTATCATCTCAATAATAATCCATATAACGGTTGAACCCTTCATTCCTCAATTTCTGCTAAGCCTAAATATGCCCACCATAACTCAACCTGACTAGCATAATCATTAGATGACTCTCCAACCAAGATAATAATGCATTGGAAAGAGCCTATTATAGTTTTACCACCAAAATCAAGTTCCATTATAACTTTCACACAGAATGGCAAACTTCCGATCGAATGACCCAAGGATCGCACGATGAATGATGACTGGTCGCTCAAATTCTTGCTAATCACTAAATAATATCACATAAATCTCAATGACCACGATTATTTGATCTTACATTGTATACACAAGTTCGAATTGCTCAGGAAGTTAAAAGTCAAGTTTTATGGTACCACGCTAACGAGGTTTTCCCCGGGATTCGTGAATAAACATATCAATCTTTACTAACACAACAACATTACTTTCGGTCCATAAAATAATCCATCCCTCTTGGGATAGGGGTAAGTAAAGAGTGTCAGGCAAAAGGTCTGATGCACCCTAGTTCGAATCTCGCTGCTGTACATTCAGGTTGAGGTTTTACGTATCTACGTTGTTTGGTTTAAAGAGTGACGCCGTCATCAGTGAACATCTCACTGCCGAAATGGGATATCCAATCGTCTCGGGATCGACTTGCGACGGCCTCATCTGTGCCGCTGAATTTGTTGATGATTGCAAAGAACTTAACCCGCTCTTTTACCGTCTCTGAATTTGCTTGTAACCGAAGTATGCTGCCATCAACAAGGTTGTGAAGCGTCCTTTTGAAGTAACTGGATTTCTGTCACTCTGGAACCAGTAGTCCTTGATCGTAGGAAATAAAAACCGCTGGAAAGGGGAAACATTCACCCTTTCTCTCTAGAAAATGATTTATTTGGAATGTCGCCTGTACCGATACCTTTCCCAGTTGAAACTTATTGATTCCGCTTTGAAAGCTGGGGAGGCTGCTTGGATATCGAGAAATTCAAATTAAGAAAATACGATTGCTTCTCCACCAGATTCTTTGTACAGTCAGTTGTCATCGAGACGAGTCTTCGTGCCCAAGACGGTCTCTTTTCTAAGATCACTTGTTTTTGTGAGTAATGAGGGTCGTTGGTTGTTCCAAATGATTTATTTGGTGGTTGTCAGGGGAAACAACCATTTCATACTATCAGCTGGATTATTTTGATTGCATTGTTGCGTAATAAATATTTTTTTTATTTTATAATGGTTATTTCTCAAATCCCACTCGTCTTTTGGTTGGTGTGCTTTGAAAAAGAGCAAGAAGTAAAAAAATAGTATTAAAATTAATCGGAAAATCAACTGGATTGTTTTTTATGTAGTTTACAATGCTCTGTCTGAATGACTAAAAGAGTCCCCTACTTCATCACCTACTGACACTATCAATCATGTCTCATACTAGAATTGATCTCAAACTTATCATACACAAAAATAACCTAGTTGGCATTCCAGAAACTGTGGGTATTTCTATGGCAGACTGTATGTAAGGCATTGCATTGGGTTACTGGTTATTTTGCTTCTCACTTGTTTTGAAGATGAAGTTATAGATAAGATTCTCTTTTTCTTACTTGAAGCGATGGTGGACTTAATGGTCTATATCCGGAGAACATAAACCTCATTTCTCAGACACAAGCGGTTCTATCGTTCAGGTTGTGTCAATTACTATAAACTAATCAAAAATGTGAGTTGAAAAAATTTCTAAAACAAAATATTCTCCACCATTGATTTCTCATCATGTTCTATAACAGCTTTTTTCACGACGCACGTGAGACCCGGTTGCTTCTCCAGTTGATCTCTGTTGCAATCGTGGGAGGCAACGCAACGTCGATAGTGTCGGCAGTGTCCACTTTGGATGGATGGCAGTGTTAAATAAAAGAATAAATTTTATGCTGGTTAAATAAAGAAAAAATTACTTTAATAAAGACGAAATATAAAGATTTCAATGCGATTTTCAATTTCGAGCAATAGGACGTTTTGATTATATCCTTACAAGGGAGAAAAATGTATCTTTTTTAATAGTCGTTAAATTCATATCAACTAATGTATATGGCGTTTCTTTTGGATTAATATGGGCTTCCACTGATATAAATCATTTTGTACATAATATAAATATTTCAAATATCGGTTTTCATAACTGCAGTAAAAAAATAAATATGCCTAAAAATAGAATTATAAAAATAAAAAATATGAAATTCCAAATGTAGAAAACAAATGATAATAAAAAATTTACTGGAAATGGTGGCCTATAATAACCGACATTTAGATTTCGGGTGTGATTTTATAACAAATTTAGGAACATGTCACATTTGAATATAAATCTAAAGACAACAACTCAAGATCATATAAAGAGTACTATGAAATAAAATGTAAATTATTAGAATTTAAAAACCAAAAATTAATAAAAAGATATCCTTAATTCGACTTTCCTCATATTTGTTTAAGATACGAATGGTCCCTACTAGGCGTAAGTATATGAGAAACATGCCTCGATGCACTCTCCGTACACGGTTATCTGGACCGGGAGTACCAATCTTCCATATACCGAATGAACTTTTTAGTACGTTCAGTTTCTTTTCACATCTCACAAGAATATTTTCTACGTGTGGTGACAGACTGTCACCACAAGATAAGTACTTTGGGCTGAAGGTTTCATCGGGAAGGTTCGTTCTTCCGCGAAACACATCGCACGTGGACCAGAATGTCCCCCGAAGGAGAGGGTCTAAAGGTCTTTTTTGGAGGGCACTAGGTGCCCCTGGGCGCTTCCAAATCCTGTTGAATCTGTAAACCACGTAATGCCACAATAAATTAATTAATCTGAAAACAAAAAATCAATTGACGAGTGACGCCGTCATCAGTGAATACTCACTGCGGAACTGGATTTGTCTAGAAAGGACACTCACACAAGAAAAAGAAAAAAAAGAAGTGAAGATCATTCCTTGGTTCTACGATTAGTTAAAATTAACTGTTCTTTACTTAAATAAAGTGTGTGTCCTGCCTATGCGGAGCTATAAAATACTATGGCTCTCGTGAAAAAGGCTTTAAAAAAAAATCAATTAAAGTTAACGTGAAAATAAAGTGATTTATAAATATCAGCTCTTAATAATTAAATTTGTTTAATTTAATATTAATCACATGGCAACCATTTACTGTTGTGCAAGTTGAATCGGCCGCTTATCTCAACGTGACGTTGAAACGCACTTTCTTTTGCTGTCCACCACTGCATTTTGGAACTGACCATCTTAATTTGGACGTAAGAAATCCATTGATAAATTTAATAAACTAATCAAAATTATTTAAGAATAAAATTATAAAAAAAATATTTAAAAGTAATACATAAATTTAAAATCGATTTACTCTAGTGGGGTTTTTAAGCAATGGACAACTTCCAGAACAGTAATATAAAAAATAAGCTTTAGTATGGTTTTATCTCACCCAGTTTTTTAACCAAACAATATCGAGTCGGAGTGTTGGTTTTTTGGCAAAAAATACGAAATCCCTTCTGGTACCATTATTATCTCACTTAAAGACAAATGCAGATTTGAAGAGGATGTCCTTTCAAAAGTCTATATCTGTTATAGAAGTGGATTTCCACCAATTGGGAGAGTTTCCAATTTTGATTTTAGCTCAGCTCACGACCGACACTGGCTGGGGTTGCATGATCCGGTGTGCACAAATGCTCTTTGCTAATGGGATTTTAGCAATTCGGCATGAAAATAGTAATTTGTGAATTAAACAGATTTTAAATGGTTGGCGGGAAAAATGGGAGAAAATTATATGCGATGTGTGTCCATGTTTCTCGACTTTCCCAAATCGATTTTCTCGATACACAATTTTTGTATTTTGTCATTTTTGAGTAAAGGTGCTAGTATAAACAAGTCTGGCTGCAAATTCGGGGGATCAATGGTGGCTAATATTGGAGCGTTTGCTTGATTCTGATTCAACAGGAATATAATTGCTGAATCTCCTCAGGACTTTCTGATCCTTAGTTGGAATGTTCTTTTAATGAAGAAAGAAATTGGTGGAATTTATTTTTATAATATCTAGTGAGTGCTTGTAGTGGTTCAGAGGGAGAATGGAAGCCCGCCATTTTGATTGTCAACAACCAATTATTCTCTCAGTATCTAATCCCAGATCATATTCCCAAACTGAAGGTTGGTGGTTGACTGAGTTAACAGAAAATATTGGAGGTCCCTCAATGTATTGGAATATTGAGTGGTAAACCACCGCATCATGCAATATATATAGTTGGGTACCATGGTGATAAGTTGATGTTTTACGACCCCCATTTGGTTAAGCCAGCCTGTAGGGAACCTACTAGTTTTGATGACCTCTCTTACCATACTAAGGAACTGTACTCAGTTTCGTTTACAAGGATCTTCCCTACATTCAGCTTTGTTGGTAAAATTCTTATTGAAGGGATTTCTGTGTCGGTCAGTGTCAGAGTATGAGGAGTTGATGACTGCCTTGGGTGAGATCAATAATGGGGATAATAGCCTCTTCTATATTTCTGATGAGGATCATATACCTTCTGATGATGGGGAATATTCTCTTATGGTAGTTCTGGTGGTTCTTATTCATTAGATAGTCTTACTGATGACGATTGAGTTTTATATTTTATTTTTTTGAATTTTAAAATGTCTGGGAGTTAATAATCCAATTGTTCTCTTGTTCCTCAATGAGACGACCCGCATTTTCCGCTTGACCTTTACAAGTTTGTGAGGCGGGGTTTATTTAGCTAACTAACTTGGCACTCTTTAAGGAGGACTTGTACGTATATCCATGCCTTCTGAGTCGATCATTTTGTATATTTACGGATGACCAAAGAGATTGCCAAAATCAATGTGGGAGACTGTCGAAGAAAGACTGTGACGTGCCTTCTATCTCCAACTTACTGTGGATTGACCAGTTGAAAAAGAACCACGGCAGAGTGTATAGAATTTCGAGGGAAGAGGCACTGTATTTCAACTGTCCCTTAGCATTAACCAAACTTAGTGATAACATTTGTTCATTCGTATTCTTAGAAATGATTTTTAGTTTATATTAAGCACCATTCGTGGAATAATATTCTTCTGTGCGGTCTAGCTGTAAACCAATCCTCTCCATGTGCCTTTTTTAGCGTTTCCCTACGTACAGTTTCCAGATCTTTGATAATTAACAATTTTATTTTAGATAAGTGTCGTTGATGACAGTCGTAGGGTCTACATCTTAAAATTAAAATCTATAAGCAACAGCAAATTACTTTGAAAATCAACGAAGAATTCAATGTTCCATCGAATTTTTAATTAAAAAATTGTTCTCATACAAAACTATAGTATTTAGACCGAATAAGAATAATTTTTCAATTTCTTAAAAATTCTAATCGAATCAAAATTTCAAATTGTTTCTTAGACTGCATGTAGGAAAACGCTCAAATTGTTATACTTTTAACGTATTTTCCATTAATTTTATAAATAAGTAAAGCATTATTATAAACATTAAAGCGTGTATTCCATTTATTTTATTTATAACTAATCTATTTTTTTAAACAGAAAAATTTTATTACACGATATTTTTTTATTCTAATACAGAAAATAATCTGTCTCATATTGAGCCTTTTCTGCCGCTGAGAAGGTCGAGAAGATGAAACGGAAAAAGTACGCTGTCCTACCAAGGATTTATTGTTTGTTCCACTAGCCGTTGAGACGTATGGTTCCCTTGCGCCTGCAACGCTGGAATTCTTTAGTCGTCTAGAAAATCAGATCGCTTAATTATTTGTTCATTTGTAATGGTGAGCCAAGTAATAAATTTTTCTGATGTCATTCAAGAATTTTTGGATGATGAATAGAAAACTCCATGTTCTTAGGGTTAAAGTTTTTCATGCAGTATGGAGATTTAAAATTCCCCACTAATAATGGATTCAAATTTTCTTCACAAGCGCTGATTGAGAAAAGAATCGTGTCCTTATTCTCCCTTGTCTTGGTACAGTCTCAAAAAAATTTTATCCAATTTTTGAAATAAGTACTAAAGAGACATTGGCTTTTTTTCTGGGAAAATCTGTTTGAAGTGTTCCAGTATTAAATAAATTGAAATAATTTTTTTATACGTGATACAGCGCCTAAAAAAAACTGCGAAAATTACTAAACACTTTACTAATTTTTCGTATTTATTTTACAATATCTCGTTCAGAAAACTAAGCTTACGAGCCATAACCACACGATTGCAAAAATTACACGAGGCTTCAAAATAAATTTTTATATAATTAATTTTAATATTAATAGCAAACATGTAAAAAAAATTTGTTTTAGTGGTGGTGTGTATGTCTGTTTTCACCAGTTTGCAAGCAAATTCCTGAGCGGTCGTCTTACAGAGAATATAAGAAGATAGAAACCAATTACAGGTGAGAAGTATATCTTCAGACTACATGATGCTAATGGAACTAGCATTTGATCTCTTGTGGGAAATGTTCCGCTCATCTGCTGTCCTTCAAAGCATTAATCACTGAGATTTGATCAGGTGACAGGATCAAGTGGATCTCAATAATTGTCAACTCTGAGAAAAAGAGATTCGGGAGAATCCCACGGGTGGATGGAGTCTCATCGTCATCAATTCAATGCTCGTTTCTCTACTTAAATAAGTTACTCGGCGTTAGAAAACTATCGAATGTAAATCAGTTTCCCGAGATGGAAGGAAACCCACACAGAAGATTCCATATAAGTTGCTTAAAAAAGATGTTCTTACTACATTAAATGGAGTGATATCAATTGATTGTCATCATCTCCGCCAACGTACATAAATGAGATTACTAAATAATTTATGCTGCACAATGCACATATGAGGATTTGACAAAGAAGCAGTCAGTAAAAAGCTGTGGGAAGGAAAACGTGGAGAAAAGGATTACAAAAATCAAAGAAAATTGCGCTTAGTTTATGAATTTACTGGGAAGCAGCCAAGGGAAGAAATGGAGAAAACGTTTAATGTTTTATGCACTTTTGGATAGAAGAAATCAAACAAAAGAGGACTGAAAATGATTTCTACCCTAATTGAAAACAAAATCAAGATCATGGAGAAAAAAATCTGAATTCATGAATCAAGAAAATCTTTTAAATGGGATAACTTTTGTTTTGAGCTGAACAATTGGAGGTTTTATCGGAGTCTCATAGATGACGTCAATAATAGTAATTGTAAAGTTACAGATGATGAGTGCGTGTCATTTTGGAAAGATGTATTGGAAAAGGATCAGAATTATTTTCACAGAAATATTGTTAGGAGGCGAATAACAGGAGCAGAGGAGTTACCGTTAGATATGACAGTTGAGTTTATTAAGAACATTATTCACTACACCGAATTGGAAAAGCTCTGGCTGTGATGGAGTACATGGATTTTTTGTCAGGAAATTTGATTCTCTTAATAGTTATCTGAGTGGAGAGAGTATCAAGATAGTGAGTGGTGTATATTGCCGGAAGAATGGTTCTATACTGATTACTTACCTCATTCCGAAAAAAGAATACTGGAGTTCTCCGAATGACATACGAGCAATTACGTGCATGCTTATATTGTACAAACTTGTCACAAAGTATGTTAAGACAAAAATTACGGATTATATTGAAGGGTTCAATTTTATCTCTGATAATCAACTTGGAGCAAGAAAGCAGTGCCAAGGTGCAACGACGGAGCAGGCTTTAATAAATCAGTGTGTTAATGCTGAACATGTAAATAGCTTATTCACAACATGGATTGATGTGAAAAGGCTTTCGATTCTGTCAATCATGAATTTTTGTGTCGGGTTCTTGATAGCTCTGAAGTTCCTAAATGGATTGTGAAGTTTATCAAGAATCTAATAAGCAAGTTGAATGTTATTTTGAACATTAACAAAAAAAAATTGGAAAGTGCAAACTCGAGAGGAATCTTGCAAAGAGACTCACTCTCTTCCCAGTTGTTTACTCTAGTAATGGACCTACTAAGCCGAATATTAAATATAAAATTCCCAAAGATATGTGTTGATCAGAGTGATTCGTCTATTGTGACATATGCACTAACCATTTTCATTTTATTGACGACATGAAAATAATTGCCGAATATGAAGATATTATTCTAAAAATTATGGAGGATATTGATGAATATCTGGGTGTTGTTGGCCTTAAAAGAAACTGTGAAAAGTCTGCAACTAATCTGAAATGTGCCAAAGATAAAAGTTATCTGGATGGTTGTGAGGATATCGCTATCTTGGTATGCTAGAAGAATGTGTTGAGAGGTCTATTTCAGCTTTTATGTTTCTAAAATTGTAAATGATTAGTTTTTTGTAAAAATAAGTTTATATAAATTATTTGATTTTATTGGATATCGTATTTTTTAACATATAAATCGTCATTTACTATTTTTAAGTTAAATTAACCACAATCTAATTATTATTCTATAGTGGTCTGATGTATAGAGATTAGCGAATTATTTATGTCGTATGTCATAAGAAACCCGGGGCGTTGAACTGTCCGGGTTGAGATACAAATTATCACTGAAAACATTAACAACCACTAAGTTTTGTATCAAAAGAAAATAGAGATAAGTTAAATCCCCAAGGAAAAGAACCGAGATATAAGGTTACCTTGTAGGAAATCCGACAGACAAGACAATTTTATTTTCTAACAAACCCCAAAACTAATTACTGTAAAGAAACCAAAACCTGAACCAAAACTAAGGTTACTTTGTTGGAAATCCGAAAATATTTAGGTATGCATATTATTGAGATATTTATATCTTATAACATTAAACTGATAAGGTTGAATTAAGTAATTCAAATTAAGATAAAATTTAAAATATAAAAGAAAGGATTAAAAATATGTGATAAAATTACAAATAAACTCAAATATCGATGATTCAAAGGTTTTTGATAAAGATATAACTCTTTTCTTGCTTAATCGCTTTTATTGACTCAAAATAAAATTTTTAAATTTTTAAAAAGAAATTAAAAATATTAAAAAAATATTATATAACATTCAAATTACCCTTTTCTTGCTTAATCGCTATTGACTCAAAATAAATTTTTTTGTTTTTTGAGTGAACAAGAGACCAATCCTTCGACCTCTTCTATTTTTCGACCCTTTTCTTGCTTAATCGCTTTATTGACTCAAAATAAATTTTTTTGTTTTTTGAGTGAACAAGGGACCGATCCTTCGACCTCTTCTATTTTTCGACCCTTTTCTTGCTTAATCGCTTTATTGACTCAAAATAAATTTTTTTTGTTTTTTGAGTGAACAAGGGACCGATCCTTCGACCTCTTCTATTTTCGACCCTTTTGTTTAATCGCTTTATTGACTCAAAATAAAATTTTTTGTTTTTTGAGTGAACAAGGGACCGATCCTTCTACCTCTTCTATTTTCGACCCTTTTCTCGTTAATCGCTTATTGACTCAAAATAAAATTTTTTTGTTTTTTGAGTGAACAAGGAACCGATCCTTCGACCTCTTCTATTTTCGACCCTTTTCTCGTTAATCGCTTTATTGACATCAAAAATAAAATTTTTGTTTTTTGAGTGAACAAGGGACCGATCCTTCGACCTCTTCTATTTTCGACCCTTTTCTCGTTTAAATCGCTTTATTGACTCAAAATAAAATTTTTTTGTTTTTTGAGTGAACAAGGACCGATCCTTCGACCTCTTCTATTTTCGACCATTTTCTTGCTTAATCGCTTTATTGACTCAAATAAATTTTTTTGTTTTTTGAGTGAACAAGGGACAGATCTTTCGAAGCAAAACTTAGTGGTTGTTAATGTTTTCAAGTGATAAATTTGTCTTATCAACCCGGACAGTATCAACAGCCCGGACGCTATCACATACGACATTTATTACCCCCAGGCTCACAATCTTTGGTGAAACTAGCACAAGTAGTCAATCTAAGGATGGAACCAAGATCTGTTTGTGTCGAATAAATGTATCCTCAATAGTCCACCATTATAGGCCTCTGCTTCTGAAGAGAGAAACATTATGTCCCTCTCATCATATGTCCTACTGTTGCGGACATCACATAATTTTTTGGCAGAAGAGTTTCCTTAATGTCAATCTTCACAAGAGGATTTTCTCTGGATAAATTTATTTATTTAATAACCCCGAGAAGGGAACATCGAGAAAGAAGATGAATGAAGTGATTAATAATAATACCTTTGATTTTTCGAATTAAGTAAATACTTATTTTTATTTTTTAATGGCTTTTTTTCACGAGAGCCATAGTTTATAGCTCCGCATAGGCAGGACACACACTTTATTTATGTAATGAACAGTTAATTTTAAACTAATCGTAGAACCAAGGAATGATCTTCATTTCTTTTGTCTTTTTCTTGTGTGGGTCCTTTCTAGACAATCCAGTTCCGCAGTAAGTATACTTTATTGACGACATCACTCGTCAAACCCTTTCTGCATCGTAGATGCGTGGAATCTTCCACCAGGTGAACAGCAGCGAAATTCGAATCAGTAACCTAAGCCACTTAAGCCCGAGACCTAACCACTATGCCATCCGGCTTTAGTTTTATTATTTTTTGAAAAAAAACTTTTTTTGATTCTATAGTCTGTTGGATAGTCTATTAGTAGTCTTAAGTTAGTTTTACTTTTAAATTTGCAAAATTATTGACAGAAGGACTATGATACGTTCAGTTCTACGTGCAGTCTTAATATTGATTTTGGACTACTCATGAAAGTGTAGGAATTATTAGAAGTTTGGACAACTAAATTAGTTGGCTGACACTTTCTTTTTCGGTGATCGTGGAAATTTAAAAAAATATGATAGGACAACTATGATATAAGTCTAGTTCTTATATTGATCGGGAAGTTTTATAATTGGAGTAGAAAATTAAATAAAAAACTGCGTTCTGTTAAAGTTAAACGAAGACTGGCACAAAACTCAAACTATTTTTAAACACCTTATTTTTTATAAAAAAAAATAATCTTTTATCTTTCATGGAAAAAATCCTTTTTTTCCTTATATGGGATACTCTAAATAGACTTTTACTTTTTGAAGAAGAGTTTACAACCATTTCACCAATTTTTTTTAATTTTATGGTTTTATTATCAAATGAATAAAAATTAAATTAAGGCATCTGAATGGCCATGCTATTTCCCCTAACAATAGTTAACGAGATACGTTCTCGGAACCAACCAGTCTCTCGCGGATCCTTGGTCACAGCTTGAATCATGGAGCCGATCTTACGAACCAACTCATCTGCTTGGAGGCCAAGGATTCCTGACGTTTCCACCGCGAATAGAACAAAAAGATACTCCTCCGAAATCCCAGATAAGGTTTTGTCCGTTGGCGAATGGAAAGTCGTCATCCCATCAGGGCGTTTTCCATCGTTTCGGAAAAGACCAGCAGGTTCTAACAGGCAATGGTGTCTAGCAGAGGCAAGAGAATTCTTTAATGTCATGTTAAGACAGGAGTGCCTGGGGAAACGACCCGCACTCATCTTGCATGACAAGGGATGATAACCAAAAAAATCGATCCAGCGTCCACAGCGGCATTTTCTTTCGGCACACAATTTAAGACCAAGACGAAGCGAGGTAGTTATTCTCACAGCCTCATCATCCAACAGGTTTCCAATTTCGGCAGATGGATAAGCGTTATCCAGGCCCCCGTCGAGTGACAACTGGCTGTTTTGAGGCAGGCTAGCCTTCTACATCTTCCGTCTTTTCAAGGGACTCTTTCTTCTTTTCGAAGACACAAAACAAATAGGACTTTTGCTTATCACAATTGGCCGGTGGATTCAGGTACAAATTCATCCATTCATCCCAGGCTCCCGACGGCGTCAGCGGTACGCCAATTGACTTTTCAGCCAATCGGACAATTTCCTTTTGTGTTAATTGTATATAGAAATTTTAATTAAATAAATCGATAATTAACTAATATAATCATAAAATACTTACAAAGATAGCTTTACTAAATCCCATATAAATATTGGTGTCCATAAATTTAGCCGACAGACACTAGGCCGACAGAAATTTGGCCTACAGGAAATTTAGCACAAATCACTAAGAAATATCGCATACTTTTTATTTGCACATTGTTTTAAAATTCAAGATGAAAGCATCAAATAAAACGAGTTAAAAAGTTACATCAATACTCATTGTTCTGTAGGTAAAACAGCTAAGATTTCTTAAGGTTATGAGTACACATTAGTTCATCGCACTGATTGTCTCAATATTTCACAAAGGGAGTTAGCATATTCAATAATTTGCCTTGACAAATGCCGGTCCTAATTTTACTTTAAATCAGCAGTCGATTTAATGTGGCGTATTTTCTTAGTCCCTCTTTATTCTCGTACTGTTATGCATACTACTTGAATACCTCTTATAATATCTTATTTATATTCTAATAATATTCAGAAATTTCATCAAAGGCTTCTCGAAGCACTCATGTATAAGTTCCTCCAGCTGTTATATTTTTTCAGTACATGTTAATATTTGGATATCTTGAGGGTTTCTTCTACCATTTTTTGGAGTTTCGGGTTTCAAGTTCTCGCACGTATTTTTTAAATGTTAAGCATTTGTAGTGAAATTTTGGAGACATAACTATAGTTAAATAATGGACTCACTCGTGGAGGGTTGGTTCATGTATGCTAATTAGGATGTTTCCATTCCTGCCTTAGTTAGTAAGCACGTAATTAGTCCAGTGTAAAATGAAGGAGTGGTTTGTTAGTGACAGAAACCGACCATGTAGTTTACATTTAACAATAATAAATGAATAAATTTATTTGTTTTCTATTTTAAATAAATTAAAAAAATAAATTATTAAAGTTTGTTGATAAGCCACTCTTCTGAAGATCGCAGAAAGGTAGGGAAAGTCGAACGGTTCTCTTTCATGCAGAACTTGCACTGAGCGTCACCACAACAACAGGTGAACCGCTTGACGCCACGTTATAAATTTTGATTAAAGTTTGTAAATTATTCCAAATTTTTATTTGGTATCGAGATCACATAATCAGTCGGATGACTTACTATTTTTATGTTTTGGGGTTAAATAAATTAAAATTTCAATGTCAGTTATAACATATCTTAAGAGTTTTATCTAAATGAGTTCAACTGTTTTCTACTTAGTCAAATTGATCTAATTCGCTCCTGTATTTTTCCATGGAGTCTATAATTTTGTTTCAATTAGGTGTTTTATTTTTGTACTGTAATTCACAATTACAATCTGTTATCGTTATTAATGGAGGTAGTAATCAGTAGCATATGCCCTCTTTATTAGAGGTAGACATAACCCCTCCTTCTTTTGCTGATATTTACAAGTTGATGTAGCCTCTTGTTCCTCTTTTGCTATTGTAGGTAAATTACATGATATCCAGTTATCACAGTCTGACTGAGATTTAAGCTATAATGTGTATTAAATGATCCTTTCAAAGCATCGCGTCCATCTATATCCCTCATTTTTAGAACCCTTCCAATGGGTTCGTGATGACAATTACCATTAAATATAATATAAATTTAAGAGTTCTCTGAAATTTCTCTAAATTTTATAGTTTCCATGTTTATTTAGTTAAGAACTTTGAGTTTAAAGTGTCTCCTGAATCCAAGAAGAGCTTTGATCCATGATGAAGCCATATAGAAATAAATGCAATAGAATGCATTACCACCTCGACCTTCTGACTATTTAACTACCTTCTTCAGAATCGATGCTCCCAAAGAGCCATCGGACTTGCATTTCTACGGCGTTGATGCAGTATATCTCTGGATGGAGAAGAGAAATTCGAGGTCTCTTTGCTTCCATGGACAACCAGAACTCAACGTGATAGTGTTCCAGGCAAATGCGGTGGTATCCAGGAAAATGCAGGGTGGGTGAGGAAGAGTAAGTCTGCAATCTTTAAGTTTTGCTTGTTTATGAAAGAACTCAGTTCAAGAATTTTGTTTTTTGATTATGTTGCTGTTCTTGTAAAAATTGAGAACAAGGGGTCGAACTAGGTTCTATATCACCGGTGAGGATTTTTAATATCCCATTCAGCAGATGCGAATTAAGAAGGGAAAATGTCCGTCGTCCATAGAGTCCTTCTACCGATGAGAGTAGCTACTGGTCATCTTCGATTTGCACTACATGCACCCTGAGGGCCTCAGAACATAGACCGCATGATGCCACGTTTAATTTAATTTAATAGTTAATTACTCTTTTGCGTAGCCATAAAAAGGTTCATTTGAGCTATGATTGCATCTATCCTTGATATGCAATCTTATTTTTCCCTTATTCTATCGCCACAATTAAATCGAATCTTTCTCAAAAGAGCATCAACTTGCCAAGTGAAAAGTCTTTAATATCAATAATTTATGTGATTACAAATTCATTATTATAAAAAAAGAATAAACAATCGCTCCATGTTGGGCAAGATAAAGAATATATCAGAGATCATAGGTGATTAGCACGTTTCAATCGTTAGAGATTCATCACCGCATCCATCTCTGGCAAACTAACTATTTCAAAATATATAATCCTAAATATGAAATAATTCAAGTCATTATTATAATATAATATTAGTAATTAAATACGCCAATCTGTAATGGATAATAACGTGTTCTTCGTTTATATTTTATAATGTAAGCCACAGCAAATATTATAACAATTCCACCAATTACACAAACAGCTAATATATATCGGTTTTCTAAATTTAACTTAATATTACTGATTGCAAGAGTTTTTATTGTATTTCTTATATAATTGTGAGTTGTAGTTTTATTTAATTTTTTATTCAAATTGGATGTTGATTTGGATTGCAAATTTCTTTCAAAATCACATCCGAGTGCTAAATTAGTTATTAAAATTACCATTTCCAGTAAATATTGTATAATTATCTTTTTTTATGAGTTGCATTTTCATATCTTTTATATTTATTGTTCCATAATTAGGAATAGATACAATTATTTCACTGCAGTTATAATAACCGCTAGTTGAAATATTCGAACTTGGAGTAAACATACCTATATTATGGAAATCAATGTTAATCCCCAGGAAACATACATAATATTAGAAACACGGAAAATGCTATTTTGAATTCTATATCATTTTTTTCCATTTAAGCTTACCAGATTCAAGTAACCTAAAGTCAAAAAATGCGTCATTTAAATTTTCATATTTAATCTTTTATTAAATAAACAGTGATTACAGTATTATTAATATTATATTCAACTTCAATTATTCCACTAAATAACGATACAACTCGGTTTTTTTTGATCACACTCCAAATAGGTACATTATTACGTAGCATTTCAAAAGTATTATTATTCCACATCACTATAGCATTGCTTACTATACACGTATATATAACTATCATCAATTAATTTTATAAACCTAGTAATCGGAGCATTCTCACAGTAATTGTTCTAATTATGAATCAAAATTATTTATATTTAAATAAAAATTTAATTTCAAATTTAATAAATTATTAATTTTTTTATTTTATTTTAACAATGTTTGTTGAAGAAGCCGACTGCGTGGATAGAAACGAGTTCCCTCGGAGTATGGTCATTCCAATCTTTTGTCTCAGCCATAACCCTTCTTGTTTATCTCATTTCTTTCTGGCAATCATTCCTCCGAGTTCGCGCAAGAAATAATACAGTCTCTAGTCTTAAAAATTTTCTTAAACATAGCTTTGTGTTTAACAATTTATCACTTCACCTTATTTTATCCGGATCAGAAATTATCTCAAAAATATTAAAATTGTTAATTACTTCTAGGTCAAACTCTTAATATAAGATTTAATATTCAACTAATTAAATTTGTTCTCACGTGTGTCTGTTTCCGTCACTAAAGAGATTCTTCAACTTTTTACCATTATCCACTTGCATTGTATTTTGCATAGTAACGTGCGTTATATACATGATATCAAGAATTCTCCTGACAACAGTTATTAGTGTATATAATTTATTTTGTATATAATTTACTTCCAACAGCCTCAAATACTACGGGTTTAATTTTTGTCCCGATATAATTCCATGTCATGACGCACGGAATAACATGGACCTCCAATTGACTTAATTGTTCATTAAGGACTATACGGAAACGCCATAACTGAGTAAATATTCCCTTTCAGGTCTACGATTAAGATTATTTCAAATAGTCATTATGTTTTTGGTAGTTGATGTCGAAATCAGTAATTCGATCGTTGAGGACAAATTGAACCGTACGTTTACCTGAGAAGGGATAGAAGATAATATTTTCGGATAGGCCAGAGTATTTTGCTCTTTTTGATTCTTGTGTTACTCGGCTGCCAAACATGCTCTTGATCTATCTTGTTTGATGTAGGTTATTTGTTTACGAAAAAATCGTTTTTTTGTATATTATCAATTCCATTGTTTTACCATTTCTGGTTAGCAATGAGCATCTCCACGATAGTTATGTCCTTCGTTAATTTATAAATCACAATATTTTGAATAATGCGAATAACAAAAACTAAAAATATTAAGGTGAGATGTAATGCATCCTCAATAATCAAAGATGCATATTAGTTCATTCTTTATAAACTTAATAAACCTTTTCTCGTAGAATGAAGAAAATCAGTAAAGGTTTGAGTATTTTAGTAACGCACAACTGAATAATTGTCCGAGAGAAGAGATCAGGGTTTTCATCGATATAAACCAGAGGTGTCAAACATGCGATCTGCGTAAATAATGCACCTCAACAGAAATAAATGCGCCCGATTTAATTGCTACTGCAAGCTGTAAAATCAGCAGAGTGCTTACATTGTGTGGAAAATTTATCCGCTTTAATAAAGTCGGAGCACTTATTTTTTATCAGATCTCACTATAAAGTTGGACGCATTATTATTTAAATTATTTAAAACAATTATTATTTAAATAATTAATTTCTAACTAAAAAATTATCATATTTTGTTGATTTTGTTACATTTAATCGACTAGAAAAAAATCTGTATTTTCAAAATCGCTTCTGATAATTAATCGCCCCTCGTTTATGCATCTCCTCTGTCCAAGCCAATCGGTGCAATGTAAACAAAACTGAAATTACTAAAATCAAAAGAAGACGCTGTTACTCATGAATAATGGAAATGTACTAATAAGCTAGACTCTCTACTAGGATATGTTGAAGATGTACTAAGGAGGAAAACACTAGAAAATGCGGCAATGGCTAAACTGAGGAAAGGATGGTTAAGAGCCCATGGACCTGGAATTGACATGAGATAAGGCTTTACAACGCCTTTGTGAAACCGATCCTACTGTACAACGCTGGGACCTGGAGAAGTTCCTTTAACGAACTACAGTGTATCCCCGGTTTGGGCACTTTGTGCTTCGAAAATAGGGGTTATTTTTTTCCATTCTAAAATCTTTTATTTTAAACTACATAAATGTAAAAAAGGTAAGAGATTTTATTTTATGATTAATAATATCTATCAAGTCGCTCTTTAACGAAATAATCGGTTATGTGTCTCCAATTGTGTAACCATTTCGGATGTTTCTCATTACTGTCATTCGGAATTCGTAGAATTTTTTAATGACTTTGGTGTTATGCAGGAAATGTTTTGTTCTAAAGTATTCAAAGTTTCCAGAAATTGTTTCTCTGTCACGTCCTCGTTTTCAGCTATATCTCCATTATAGATAAAAATGTCGCATTCAATAGTTTCTTCATCATCATCCTCGGTTAATATTTCATTTACTGCTTCGGTCATTATTTTACTAGTTAGGCGATCATCAATATTTAAGACATTACGATTTTTTCAATTTGTTTTCAACAATCTGTGATTGAAAATTCTGTTACTTCATTCCAACTTTTTGAAACCAGCATTACAACCTGACGAAGGTATAGTTTTAAAAGACGTTTTTAAGAAAACTTTCGATGCCCTGAAGACATAAAAATTAGAATAAAAAAATTGAGTTATAGTTTTCGAATATTTTTATTATCCCCATATCTAATTGCTGTGTATAAGGTATCCTATTTTTAGGCAAAAGAAGAATTAGATATAGGGCATTCAATAGTTTTATGAAATCTTGCATTATCAAGTAATAATAATATTTTTCTTTGTTGAGTATTCTACTTCTCATTTAGCTGAATAACCAGCTTTTAAAAATGTTCCCAGTCATCCATGCACTTTTGGAAGCTAAATATAAAACACAAAATCTTTAACATAGAAATTTTTGAAACAGCGAGGTTTATTATATTTCCCAAGACTATTTTTTAATGATTGGCCCTGATATTGGAAAATTATGTTCTCTGAGATTTTGGATAACTTCAAATACTTTGTGATCAAATAATATGTATCTTTTTGATGTTGGTGTCACGGTTTGGGGCTCCAGAAAATTTTCAAATTTGGAAATTAATGCTGGAAAATCGACTCCAAATGAAATATGCTCCGAAATGCGGGGTTGTCCCACCGCCGGGGTGTCCCCCGAAACGAGGTCGGACTGTATCGAAAGTAGATTCGTTCAATAGAATGCAACTAAGGAGCTTACTAGGATAAAGTGGCCACGTAAATTATCAACCACTAATATTTATAACAATACCTTTAGTGGTCTCCTGGACCATACTTTCATGAACTTGGCTTATGGATAAAGACTCGACTGGAAATCACCGGATAACACGAGGGAGGAAGTATCTTACCGCTCAATGCTTAAGTAACCACGTGTTACAACGTTTGGACACTGCTGGCTATCGAGTGGAGGCTTTAATGGAGTCACTTGAATCATACTTTCTTGAAGTAGTGGCTTTGGATCGAAACTCTCTCGGAGCTTAGTTTTTGAAGTAGTGAGGTCAAGACTATTCTGGACTCAACTGGAAAACAGTTTTGGTAGTTAATCATGGCTGTATTTACAGAGACAAGAATTTCTACATATCATTACGATTGTTAGAATAATAATGTAAATTTATCACAATATTTTAATTATCGTATGATTGGAAAAATGTATGAATTAACTGCCATTAAAGAAAATCTTTGTCGTAGAATATTGTGTAATCATTGAATCATTAATATTATCGAAATATTACGTAATGTGTCATTATGGCATCTTTAGTCCCAATGGTCTGGATGAAATAATGAACGGGTATTGACTGCTCCAATTGACGTCAGACTGGCAACATTGATAGATGGGGTTCGCTATACGGGTAGACACAGCTGTGTCTATCAACGACAGGATGCCATCTTCCAATGTCATCTTATTTCAAAAAAAATAAACTTGTAAAATTACTCTTCGGAGACTACAAAGGCTACTTCAACTTATCGTTTAGCTGAGACTATAAAATAACCGATAATCAGATATGGCTGTGCTTTCGACAAACACAATAAACTAAGTGATTTCGCTTACAATCTCTCAGAGAACACTTCCCGTAACAGACATAACCAATGAGGCGAAACGGAAACGGTTTTTGAGCCGAACATTACAATTGAGGATTTCGAATAAGTGGTAAAATACAACACTTATTTTAGCTAAAAAACCTAACAAGCAATATTACAAAAATGTCAAGGAATAAAAATCAATTCAGAACACGTTATCCTCTGTGTGATTCACATTTGGGATCAGTTTAGTCTATATTTCTACACTTTTAGTCCCCTCCCAAAATTACATAATTTACCTGAACTCTAAGAAAGTGTTGACAATACAAACATCAAAAAATNGCAAGACGTCTAACATCATACGTAAAAAGACAACACTTATGTGCGGACTTCCAACGATGCGGAATATCTGTATGTTGTCTCCAGGAGAACAAAGTCTCAATGGTCTGGATGAAACAATGAACTGGTATCGACTGCTCCATTTGACGTCACACTGCCGACATTAGTGGATAGGGTTTGCTATTCGGGTAGACACAGATGTGTCTATTAACGAGAGAATTGCCATACTCCAACTTCGCCCTGGAAACAACCGTAGTACTATTCTATCGATTATCAATGTATATGCACCAACCACAGTGAAAGTATCTGCCAACGCAAAGGAACTTGACAATTTCTATTCGTCTTTATTATCGGCTTACTCGTCCCTATCTACCTCCTACATGTTCTTTATAGCGGGAGACTAGAATTCAAAAGTGGGTAAAAAGCGAGATAAATCAAATTACCTGGGCAGCCACTCTCGAGGGATCAGAAATCTTTCCGGGGAGGCTCTTATACATTTGTAGAGTCATTGGACTATTCCTTTGTAACACGGCGTTCCGACATGCACGCGACATATTACGATGTAGACAGGGCAGAGAAAAGACTCCTAGGGAATTATATATTTAACCAAATCGACTTTATACTATGCAGGCAAACACTGAGGGGCTACTTGAGACTCCTTTACGTAAAGTGGGATGATGATCACAG
The DNA here is from genome assembly GCA_011109175.1 of Dicyema japonicum. Taxonomy (NCBI): domain Eukaryota; kingdom Metazoa; phylum Dicyemida; class Rhombozoa; family Dicyemidae; genus Dicyema; species Dicyema japonicum. Next base: position 1,233,484 of record RDEW01000006.1, read on the forward strand.
ACTAGTAGTGTCACTTCTCACTCTAGTGCGACACTTTGAAATCTCTGGAGCACTAGTAACTAGTACGCGGAGTATGACTTGGCCGTGTTGGCTCTATGTGCTTCAGACAATACCCGTAAAAAGTATTGCTAGAAAATATCCAACTTGTTAGAAAATGTCGATACAAATATGTCAACCGAGCTGCTATGGAAAAATATTTCTATCCGAGTAAGGCAGGCTGCTGAGATTGTAATAGAATCTTGTTAGAGGCTGTCATATTTTTTATTTTGAAATTCTCGAAAGTACAAGCAGCTTCCTTAGCTTCCAACGCAGAGCCTAATAGTCTCGAATTAAAAGACATTGGTGCATGCTTATCTAAAATCAAGCATTTCTACCGAGGGAAGGGGAAGACAGATATCTTGTCCGGTCGTTTTCCATTTCCACGATTTGGTGCCTTCGGTCCCAGAGAAGACGAGAATATAGCCGCTATTTGATCATTTTCTACATTTTTGCGAAATAAATATTCAATTTAATTTGAAGTGTAAAATTAAAAGACGTTTGAATTCTCTTTTTTGAATTTCCTATTGCTACCAAAATTGATTCAATTAATAAATTTGGTTAAAAATGGTGAATTAAGCACACATATCAGTAATTTTTATGTTCACCCTGGATGTGAGAGATGGACTTTAATCAGATCACAAGAAAATGAAGAAATTAACTTTGTGATTCAAATTTTGGATGAGCCAGCTCCTATTTATGAAAGAGATGGTGCAGACTTGATTTACACAGCTGAGATTATAATTTACAATTTAATTTTGAAAATTCCTATATTATTTCTTTTGCTAGTTTTTGCTAGACAACTGAAATAAACATACTTATCCCATTTAATTCTGCTACTGAATATTCGATTCATAATGAAGGATTACCTCTCCCTGATAATCCTGATCAAATTGGATCTCTTAAAGTGAGATTTGTAGTTATATCTCCTACCGGTAATATAACACAAATATAAAGAATGATATTGAAAAAGATATGAAGATCCCTGGGCCAAATGTCAGAAAACGTGATAACTATATAAAGAATTTTACGAGTAAATACTTGCCATCTAATTAGAAATGGTAAAGTGTGGACTATAAAACTATTAACATATTTAGAGATATTAATTGCTTAATTTATTGGTTTGGTAACAATTCAAGTTCTTTCTAAATACACTACAAAATAACAAATTTAACATTTTTACGTTAAATTATTTCTTAAGTAAATTATTATAAATAATCACTGATAATTAAGTTATGGGGGAAGTAATACGAAACGGTAGGGCTTGCCAACTGACTTAATTAATTAAAGACAACTTTTTTTCCGGGGTTATTAAATAAATAAATTAATTAATTAAAGACAACTGAGTGTTTTTATTTTCACGATACATTGATCTCTTAAAAAATCGTAAAAGAAAACGAATGAGCGGAATTATAAAATTAACGGTCTCCAATCATATATTTATCGGTTACTGTTAGCGCTCGATTCAAGTTGTTCAAAGAAATCCTTTTTGCTGTTTGTCTTGTTCAATTCCTAAGAAACGCGATCGATGGACGTTACCTAAGAGAAGATTTGTTTTGTTGCTATTAAAGTTATTTTTATAATAAAAGTAATTTTTCGACATTTTTATTTAGCTTTTTAAAACTCATTTATTGGGGAAATTTTAAAATTGGGGAATTTTCGTATTATTTCGTGGTCGGAATGTATTCTGTTCTTTTTCGTAGTGAATTCACAAATCTGTATAGTTTAAAACTTTTTAGGAGCTTCTCGTATTACCAAATTAAGAAGCATTGCGAAAGCAAGTTGCGTATCTTTTATGACATCTCAAATCTTTTATTTATTGCCTAATTATGGGGAAACTTAGCACCTCTGAACGAAAAACATCATAAACTTAGTTGGTACCCATTTACACAATGTACGTATAGCAGACTTCATATAGGATATCTTGGCTTTTCATTTTCAGTCAGTATAGAATTTATACACGACTAACTTCTAAAAAAATAAATGCATCTTAATACAAACAGATTCTGACTTATTCTAATTTCTTTTTCTTATTTGATTTTATTATTATTCAAAAAGATTTTAAAGAAAGATGTAAAAATTAAATCTTGTAACTTTGCTTAAATAATTTATCACGCTTAAAATTTTGTTAATAATCAATTTATTTAATTAACTCGGATACTGAGAAAGTCAACAGTAAACAACTAATTAAGTGTATCCAGTTTCCACTGTTACAGAGTCCTTCAACATCATACAAATCCATCCGGAAACATATAAGTCGTAAAAGACGTCCTTCCTTAAAGTTTTGGAAACCGTTCCTATAGAGTGGAGAGAAAATGATTCATTTTTTGCCAGCCTGGCACTGGGCGCCGGGTGATTAACATAACGCCACTTTAGTAGGAAGGGAAGAGGAGGATCAACATGCATTTAACCACCTGATCCTTCCAAGGTAGTCCCGTTTAACATACAACCAAACTTTGCCGTGAAGTACCTAAGAACCCAATTAAAGCGTGTTCATTTATGGCCGAGTTAGATCTTGTATTTCCCAGACTGTCGATCCTCTTTGTAGCACATTGCATATTGAAATAAAAAACAAAAAATACTTGGCAAAATACACAATTTGAGATTACTGTTCCAATCAGAAGAGGACAGGAAAAAGACCCCCGTCCGTATAGAAAATGCGTGGGATCACAGTCGGAGCATCGAGAAAAAATGGCCCGATTATTGAGAGATGCCGGGATCACCTGAATATTAGTTATTGGTTAAGACGGTGTTTCTTTGGCTTAAATAATAATATAATCATACACTTGAGCTCAAACTCTACAACACCTATGTAGTAACCACCACTTTTCTTATCCTGGTCCACTTTCGAATTCTGCGTCACTCCAAATATACCTGACGGATCTCTGTGAATGTCTGCTTTTGTAATTGCTTTCCTGCAAGCCACTTAAAAACAAATTTACATATAAAAGACAATATAATAAAATACAAAAATCAATCAACAAACATATCGTAAGTAGCATCATCACTAATCTCCATTCTCCTGGGGTACAAGTCGACTACAATAGCAGATTCTGTCCTCGTTCCCAACATTTCCCCCATTCTCTCACCAGTATGCTGATACACGTCCATTTCCCCCTCACTCACTAGCAAGTCAGCCTGTTCCGTAAGACGCAACAATGACTTCTTGTTCCCCTGAGAAAAATCTGTCGTGTTCTTCCTCTTCTTCGACCAACACTGACTCTCATATTTGGATTCTCCACCAAATCTCAGAATTGCTTCCAACACGGATTCTCCGGGGTTTAAAATTCCCCGAATCTTCTGAATGACCTCTTCTCTGTTCACAAATTCATCTTTCTCCTTATTCTCCCTACAAGGTTCTCGGTTGGGTTCATAAACCACGTGGTCAATGTTATCCAACCAATCATCCCGAATTCTCTTCACACCTGACATTACGTACATTCCATCTAGGAGTATTAATCCATCTTCCAATTCGTCGTTCATGTTAAATAGGGTTATTGGAATTCCGTGTATTTTTTCCTTAACTTCCCTTTCAATTTCCTCATCACTCTCTTCTGCGTCGTCATCTTCAAATATATTAACACTCTCTTCTTGGTACTCAAAATCCTCATCCTCTATGCTCTTATATGGTGAATTTTGTTATCATCTTCCTTAAACGTTCTCTCCTCACAACCATCAATAATATTTAAATTAACTATTTATATGATTTTTTAAAATATTTTTTTAATTTATATTATTTATTAACGTCCTGTTTTCTACAATATCTTATATTATTTATTAAAATAAAACAAAGAAAAGAGGCATAAACCCGTACTTTTATATAACGCTGGAACTTGGGCGACCCCATCAGCGGATATGAAAACTAGACTCGTTCCACAGAGGTCAGACTGAGAAAAATAACAGGAACTACTTGGCCCTAACGAGAATATCTAGGAATGCTTTATATAAGAGATGCAGCACTAGACCTATCAGCTTAGAAGTACTGGAATCCCGATGGAGGCTCTTCGGACACGTGCTGAGGATGGAATTAACTTCCCCACCGAACATATCTATGGAAACATACTATGTTAGTCAAGAAGGCCGCTATCGGGGAAGACCAAGAACAACACTACCAATAGTCTTACAAAAAGACCTGGTCAGTATAAAAAAAATCTAACAAATGCGACGACCTGGACAGCATGAGAGCCTTGGCTAGGAACAGGGGAGCATGGAAAAGATGACATCTAACCTTGTTTCTTTTGCTGCACATGCGGGGCTATAATTAGTATGGCTCTTGTGAAGTGCTTTAATAATAATAATAAAGAAAGAGGCAATGTCTGGAACTCAATGCCTGGAAAACACAGTATCAAGCCATTGGACTTATCCCTTCTCACGTTTAACGTCTAGGGATTCTCTAGCGTTTGGAAACGGAATGAACTGGTCGAGGATTTTTCAAAGTACAAGATTTCAATCGCCTGCCTTCAGGAGACTAAACTAATCAACATGATCCAAGAATAACATGGGAACTTTCTGTCTAATCTTCCTTCCAGGTGGAAACAAGCACTATGGGCTAGGATTTGCCGTTAGGAATGATCTATCCAGAGAGTCTGCCGCTATTACAGCGTGAATGATAAAATCGGGTGTTGTAATTGAAACTTGATGACCTCAACCAGTTGAAGAAATTTCTAATTAAAATAAACGTTTACGCTCCTCCCAGTGGATGGCTTAATAAAAACCCTGAGAAGATTAACAGCAGGATTCTTGGCCCCGACGGACTGGTAGTGAATTCTTCAAATATAGTACCAAAAGCTGCATGAATGCATCGCTAAGATCCTGAATGAAATGTACTATTATAGTCACACAAAATTGCAGCATATGATGTCTGGAATGGTATTAACTTCAATCTAGGATTCATCCTGGTATTGACGAGTTTTTTAGACTCATAATTTGTGGGTTTATCAGGAAACTGTTAAAGTGAGGGATTTACATTTGATGAAGAGATGTCTCATTATTTTGGATGAATTGAGGAAATCGTTTCCAAATACAGCATTGCAATACACGTGTCCCAACTGCTAGCAATACACGTGTCCCAATAAAGCATTCTTCAATGCATACAAAGGAACTCGATGGGGGTGTCATTCTTTAGGACCGATCTGCCCTCAATATCGTGAGTAATCCAATGAACCAATCTTTATTTAAGCGAATTATAGGAGTTAATTAAAGGTTTATGCGTGTCCGCCTATGCGGACTGGACTCTTCCGACATACCTCATCTCCATTTTCTTTTTATCCTATCGGTGGATCCCATCGATCCTCTTCTCCACAATGTATCTCACCGGAGTAAGAATTTTATCTTCTTCTATACTGAGGGTGTTTAATAGTTTTTTCCCCAAGGCCAGCTTTATTGCTGACCTTCTTGATTTTTCCATAAGTAGTATAATTCTATCTGTATGGCGTGAGAAAAACCTTGCTTCGCATCCATACAATAGTTCCGGAAGAATTACTCTCGTGAAAACAAACAGGAAGATCTCCAACTTACAGATAGCTTCCTTGTACAGAAAAGCGCTTGTAGCGCTTTCTTCCTTCTTCGTCTGATATCTTCCATGAAGGAACCTTCTCCATCGATGGCTATCTCGAGGTAGCGAAGTGAATTCACTTTTGGGCTGTACACGATGCCTCCGTAGGCGACTGATCTCATATGGCTCGATTTCTCGGTACAAGTGGTATTACAGGCGTAGATATCTCCTGACCACGTGGGTAATATTAGAAATAATTTTTACTTTAGAATCCCCCGAATATCAATTCTTGGTGACCTTAGACTGACCCAAGTGGGATTTAATGGAATTCAAAAATAAGGGCAAGGATCTTTGTTAAACTTTTCTGATGATTAAATGTTAGAGTGCTTACTATATTCTTATTTTGGAGAGTTTTTAAGATATCTGTGAAAGATGTAATTGAAGAGGTTGTTTGGTAAGTTGGCTGCGGTTTGAAATCCACGTTTTTGTTGGAAAAGAAGAGGCATGGATTATGT